>JADLZN010006167.1:0-135464 GCA_018155175.1 Sinocyclocheilus anophthalmus
TCTCCCGGCGCCTATTTATACTATATTCGCACCGGTAGTGATGTCATGGGCTTTCGCCGCCCAACGTGTTGTTGGTGTTTTTTCAATGTATGCTTCAGACACGGGTCACGATGAGGTGTTCCCCATAGCGACCCCTAGAGGAACGCAGTTCGAAGTTCCCATGAAAGGAAAACAGTTTTTATTGAAATACTCATTAATTCTCTGCCAGCAGGTGGAGCGTTTGGTAGAAATATCACTGTTCCCTTTCATGGAACTTCGAACTGCGTCCTCTAGGGGTCGCTATGGGGAACGCCTCGTCGTGACCCGTGTCTGAAGCCTACATTGAAAAAACACCAACAACATTTTGGCCGTCGACAGCCATGACGTCACTACCGTCGAGACTAGTACAAAATAGGCGCCGGTAGCACACATAATCCTCTTCTTCGTCTTCACTGACCGGTCTGTTTGAAGCGTGCATTCCAAAAGCAAAGTAAGAGCCTTTTCTTTTCCTACTATGGCGAGCACTAGCGGAGCGTTTAGAAAGTGTGTACATCCGTGTCAGCGGTTTCTGACACCCGATGATTCACACGATCTATGCGTTGTTTGTTTGGGCGAGGAGCACGCACGCGATGTCCTCGAGGGGGCAATCTGCGTGCACTGTGAGAGCTTTTCGCTGAAAAAGCTCCGTTCTCGTTTGTCTCTCTTCTCGAGTGGAGAGGGACAACCATCGGTTTCCCGCAGCTCGGGACCCGCCGCTGCTGAGGCACGGAGGAGAATGAGCTCGTGGGGATCTCAGGTGGACCTAGCCGATGAGGCTGAAGGGGGGGTTTCCCTCTTCCGCGCATCGGCGTCGGGCGAGAGACAGCCGCTGGATGATGATATCCTCTCTCTAATATCATCTGATCCAGGGGCCAGTGCTCAGTTTGGCCCAGCCCAACAAGAGCAGGGAATGGATGTGGAGAGTGAAGAAGCCGAGGCTGAGCTTTCCCAGTCCACCTGCCCTGCGTATGGTGAGCTGCTAGAGGTAATGGATCGGGCCATGGCGAGGCTTGAATTACCATGGAAACGAGCCAGGGAGGTGACGTCGCGAGGTCGCCTCGACGAACGTTATCTCTCTGAACATAGACCTCCAGCTCAAGTGAGCCTTCCTTTTCTTCCTGATCTCCACACTGAGATCGAGAAGGAATGGAAGAGGCCGTTTTCCTCACGCATATATCGGTCTCAGCATACGAGTTATGCAAACATCGAGTCAATGCGCGAAAGCGGCTATGGGATGATGCCCCCTGTGGAAGAGACGCTAGCCAGCTATCTCTCTCTGGGGGAGACGTCATATCTCAAAACTCCCTCCTTGCCATCCGTGCCCCTTCAAGCCACATCTCGCACGAACGGCAAGGCATACGCAGCGGCAGGTCAGGCTGTGGCTTCGTTGCACACGATGGCGGTGCTTCAGGCATACCAGGCTGACCTGCTGAAGGACCTGGATGAGGGGCAGGGCCTTTCCCCTTGTGAAACGGCTGAGCTGCGGAGCAACACAGACTTGGCCCTCCGGGCTACTAAGCAGGCAGCCTCTGCCATGGGCAGAGCGATGGCTGCTATGGTGGTGACGGAGCGGCAGTTGTGGGTGAACTTAGCGGACATCGGGAAGAAAGAAAGGGGCTTTCTTCTCGATGCCCCGGTTTCACCCTCTGAACTGTTTGGCACCTCCGTTGAGACGGTGGTCGACAAATTCAGGGAGGCGACATCGCGCTCAGCAGCGTTCAAATCCTTCATACCACGAAGCTCCAGGTCTGAGCCCGAACAACCCAGGTGTCCTGGCCCGTCTCGGTTTGAGGATCAGAGCCTGGCTCAGAAGGCTAGTGTCGCGACTCATGCCCCTCCCCCACCTGTGGGTGGGGCTAGGAGGAATCGCGGGTCAAAGGGAGGCAGGCAAAACCTTAGGGTTAGACCTGGGCAAGGCGCCACGCTTTTCGTCCGGGGTCAGAGTGAATGCTTAGGTATTTTTTTTTCAACTCTCTCCCGCAGGGGGGGCAACTCACCCGGGGGGGGGGGGGGGGGTGGGGGGGGGGGGGGGGGGGGGGGGGGGGGGGGGGGGGGGGGGGGGGGGGGGGGGGGGGGGGGGGGGGGGGGGGTGTCCTCCCCTTATTCCCATTCCCATTATGATCCCCATCTCCATCTGAACGAGGTTAGCTGTAAAACGTTTTTCAAACAGTCTCCTACTGGGCCCATGATGTTTTGGTGGTTCTATTGCCAGGTCATAGTAACCACCTGACTGATGGTCCGGTCAGAAAATCCCCGGACAGAGCCCCGGCAACAAGGCTCATGGTGGGTGAGTATGATCCATATATCATGAGACCATGTATACTAATGAGAGACTGAGGTGGTCATGTGTAAAAAATTTATAAAGTTACCTGCAGCAGATGATCCGGTCAGAAAGATCCTCGGAGCAGAGCTCCAGCAAAGAGGTCATGGGGGTGAGTACGATCCAAACATCATGATATCTGTATATCGAGGACAGACTGAGATGGCTGTGTGTGCGTAACCTTCTATAGTTCCTTGCAGTGTTTCCCGGGACCTGTAGCAGGATCCTCTCCGAGGAGTTTGATTCCTCGCTCCATGGGCTGTCCTCTTGGTAATGTTGAGCTCTGCTCCCCTTTCATGAAAGGGTCACCTGGAATGGGAACAGTATTCCTCCGCTGAGGAAAAATGAAGGGTGCCTCTTTCATGAGAGAAAGACCTCGAACCAGCTGCATCAGTAGGATTGGGCCGTCCTCCGCCTCCCTGATGCACTACCCCTCTGATTTTTAATCATGCTGCTGGTTGGGCCCCCCCCCCCCCTCTCGGTGAGAGTTGGGTTGGGCTCCCCCAGCTAGAATGAGCTACTGCCAGCCGGGGAAAACCCGGTGTTAGTAAGGGTCGAGCCCCCTGGGCGTCTGAGGACCAGGCGTGGGTTCCCATGCCGAGATTGTTGCTAGCTGGTTCCGCTAGCTGGATCGTGCTGCGGGTCGAGTCCCCTTCTCTTTGAGAATTGGGCGTGTTGCTCCCCCAGCTGATAATTGCTAGCCGTTCCACCAATGGAACGTTCTGTAGGTCGAGCTCCCGCTGAATGGATGTCTGCTCCCTCGGCTACAGGTTCGCGGCTAGCCACGCCATCGTGATAGCCGTAGGTGAGACTGATGACTACTCAGAGTTCCATCTATAGGCTGCCCTCCAAAAGTGCCACGAGAACCCCCTAGAACGATTGTATCCATCTACATATGGACATTCTAAAATCCACATAGTGGTAAGTCTGCACGTTAAACTTTGCACACTTTTATAAAATTTCCACGAAAGTGGTAAAGTGCTCACGTTCTACTTTGCCCACTTCTCTAAAATCCTATATGTTAAGAGTTACGCGCACAGCTTCGTTCTCTTTTTCTGAGTGGTCTAAAACCCCGGTTCCTCCTGGGACCCACTCCTCATGGTATCCTCGAATACCTGCTCTGACAGGGTGTTTCCACTAGAGGCCTGTTGAGACAGGTCCTTCTGCAGAGTGAGGTAGCCCTGAGTGACAGGCCAAGACTAGTAATTGATCCAATAAGTAGGCTCTTGGTCGTATTCCTTCATGATTCTAGGCCCTGGCGCCACCTCCAAGGAGGCTTTTTTTGGCACAGCTGGTACGGTGGCCCCTGCCGTCCCGCAGTTCTGGGAACCGAGCCAGCCGCCCTCATTACACCAGAGGTTAATCTCGAGAGACTGATTCCCGTGGTAGACTATTGGTAGCCTGGGTTCTACTACCAATCTTGTCCCAGTGGGACCTGCACACTGTGAGGCTCTAGTAATGTCCCTTGGCAGCCTAGGCTTCTGGCCGTAGGGAGTAATGTCACTGACAGCCGTCTAACGTCCCAGGGGCTACTCCCATGGCAATATGGTAGAGTTGTTACTTAGTGCTCGCCATGGTTTCTGGCCTGCACTCCCCTCAGCATGGCGGCGTGGGTATACCGTTCCCCATAGCGACCCCTAGAGGACGCAGTTCGAAGTTCCACGAAAGGGAACGTCTCGGGTTACTTATGTAACCATGGTTCCCTGAGGGGAACGAGACACTGCATCCTCTATTTTTTTGTGCCATGCTGCGGACACAAGCTTCAGACGAAGAAGTGATGATGTGCGCTACCGGCGCCTATTTTGTACTAGTTGCGACGGTAGTGACGTCATGGCTGTCGCCGGCCAAACAAGTTGGTGTTTTTTCAATGTAGGCTTCAGACACGGGTCACGACGAGGCGTTCCCCATAGCGACCCCTAGAGGACGCAGTGTCTCGTTTCTCTTCAGGGAACCATGGTTACATAAGTAACCCGAGATGTTTCACCGGTAAAGGCAGAACACAAAGCAGTGCAGCACCGGATTTTGAATGTGCAGCGCTCATGTTTCATAGCCTTTTGAATTTGAATCGTCACATTGAGCAATATCGCAATTCTGGTCTTTCCGTCCCCAAATTTAAGACCTCTTGAAATCATATTTAAGACTTTAATGTACAATTTAAGACTTTTTAAGGCCTTAAATTTGATACAACTAAATGTAATACTTTTTAAGACCCCGCGGAAACCCTGATTACTCAACTCCTTATGCAATATGAAAAACTGTCATAAAATATATGTAAGAGCTTCATCCCCCTTAAAAGAATAACACTATTACAATAACAGTACTTTTAACATTACTAATATATATTAATACAATGACAAAAATTATAAAATATTTTCTTTGTACTGCAGTGACAAAATATTCAAACTTTTCAATTGGATTCAATAAAAAAAATAATTTTTGTTTGAAGAAAACCAGCCTCCGCTACTTTTTGATGATGGACAACATGGAGTGTTTTATCTGATAGGCTCGGAGCAGGAAGAAACAGACATGTTTTCAAGGACGGCAGACTAATTGGTCCTGTGTGTTTTATTATGGACACGGGACTGTATCTTTGATACTGCAAAGCCAGGGTTGATTGCTTCAGGTCGGCCTTTGTGTGGGCATTTAATATGTTCATTTAATACATTTACGTCCATATTTCCTTTCACACAAAGCTGGGATGCCATGACATCAGAGACATTTTATTGCAGGTAACGAGAAGGCAGTGCTACGTGATGCCAGAGGAGATTCAAATTAGCCCTTGAGCTCAAGCAGGAACAATTCGTAAGGTATGGCTGAAAGGCACAGAATTCAAAACCAACAGTAATAAAAAAAACTAATCATACTGTTAGAATGTATAATGTACAAAAAAATATCAAAAATGAATCTAAAATAACAATACAATACAAACAAGTAAAATATGTTATTTACAAACAAACAAACATATAAAGTTTATATTTATGTGTTTATTTAAATGAAATTGTAATGATTATAATGCTAATGACTAAAAAAAGTTTAATCATGCGACCTGAAATATGCTTCTTTATTATTAGAATTACTATTATTATTTATAACAATAATTTTTAGGTTTGATATCAAGTAAAATCTTAAAGCAGTATTATCTTAAAGTGCCCCTATTATGCCATTTTTACGGTACCTAATATTGTTTTGGGAGTCTCCTACAATAGGATTACATGCATGCAAGGTCAAAAAACGCTTTTGTTTTCTCAAAATATGCTTTTAATATCACCTCATTTTCCAGCGATTCTGAAACTATTAGTTCGAAGCAGTTCAAAGATTCAGTCTCTCTAAACCCCTCCTTTCCGTGAGCCTGCTCTGCTCTGATTGGTCAGATGGCCTAGTCTGTTGTGATTGGTCTACGGCGTACAGTGCATGTCGGAAACGACACGCCTATTTCAATAGTTCTGTATTTTGAACGCTCTGTAGAAAATATAAACATCTATTATTTATCATACTTACAGGTTGTGATTCAGTGGAGCAGCTGGTCCAAATAAACAGGATACTGATCCATCTTTCAACAGCAAGCGTTTTGTGAATCCATCGTTGAACTCCCCGAGATTAGAGAAGCAGTCATCAGTAGAATGACGTGTTTGTGAGCCAGGTCAAGTTCTTCGTGGCCGGCCAACATAGAACACAGGTGCACATTATGCAAATGTGTTACCCTGAGACGTGTAGCCGTCACGGAAGTGGGATTCGAATTACTAACGACTCGTTTCAGCTGTTCAGAGTCGATTCTTTATTTTGGGAGACAATAACTTTATTTATCGTGCACTTTCAGCTTTACAACTTTGCAGATCATTTACATTCACATACAGTTACATTACAAACTGCATGAAAGGCAATATTGGAAATGACATAATAATGGCACTTTAAAGTAACGGCTGCACTTTTTACTGTGTTTTTTAATTTATTTATACAGTATACATTGTATCTTTAGAACTTTTACTTATTCCTTTCCCCAGTAGCACATCTGTGGCACATCCTCCTGTTGTTCTCTATTGAAATTTTGGCCTCAACAAGACGAAAGCTTGTCAGAGAACAGGTCAGTTTTAATCTGACAGGGACATCCTCACAGCAATATGCCTCTTGCCCTCTCTAAACTTGCCCTTCCCCTTTAAACAAAACTGACATCTTTAATAACATTTCTCAGCCCCTCAGCTACAAGTCAGAGTCTGAGCAAACAAGGTTCTCTTCCATACTAGCTCAGAGAAGAGTCTATTACTTTAACTATGTTAGGTTAGCTCATCTCATCTCAGAATGCAGGACTGCACAAGGGGTCAGTAAATGAGAGGGATGTTTTATTTTTTATTTTTTTGGCTTCTTCAAGTGTTGTAGATGGTAACTTTGATCAAAAAGGGGCTTGGGCGACTACTGTTGTCATTGTATTTTCTGTCATATGGTCTTTCATTTCTACATTTTGCACTCTTCTCTTCTCTTTTTGACTGAGTTGTAAACCACAAGAGAAAAGCTTCAAAAGTAGCTCCCACTGCTAATGTTATGGATGATCGAAGCATGAGCAAAATACATTACATGGCTGTTGGGATACGGACAGTGTAAGCAGGGGGTGCTGGTATATGGATGTGTTTGTGCATGAGTTTATGAGCCAAGTGTCATGGGAAAATACACAGAAACATGTTTGAATATCTGAGGCGATAAATAAGTGTAACTGTGAATGAAAGCACATCAATCTGATCTGCATAATGAGGCAGTTCGGCTCTCAGTGGTTAGTATTGACGGTTTCTTTATGTTCTCAGTATAGTTATTAGTACATTCTAAATTTTATTTGCATTTTGAGGTTTGCCTGAACTTTTATCTGAATGTAATCAACGTCGCAGGACCCTGATGTGTCAATGGACCAATTTCTAAATTCAATGGCATGAAATATTGCATGGTCGATTAAAAAACATGTGCATGTGGCACAAAGGGACATTCATCATGATGGGCATTAAAAGGCCACAATGATTCCTTCATGGACACGCACATACCCAATTAATGACCTAACAATATATGAACTCTTATCTGAAAGTCAGTACACTGTAATATCCAAGGCACTGCTTAAGAACTGTCCAAGATTTTTCATTTGAAACTGATGTGGTATACAAGGATTATTGATAATTAGAGATGAGGTCTAGAGAATATTGTGTGTGTGTGTATAAAACTTGTTGATGAGGTTGTGCACTGATTGTGTAGAACATGCCCTCACACTGAGCAGCTTGGCTCCAGTCATGTCTCCAGTATTTTGTCCTGAGTATAAGAAGAAAAATCTCTTTCTCCCCACCTCAATCACTCTCACATACTTATAATGGTGCTTTTGACAAAGTGAATCATCATTGTTATCAACCATTTGAAACTGAGCATCACTGAAAATGCTCTCTACTGGTTTGAGTCCTACAGCATCTCATGGGAAAAACCATGCTTTCATGGAGGAGAAGGATGTTTGAATCACCCTAGCAAACCACTGGAGTACCCCTGGGATCGGTGCTGGACCCCTTTCTCTTTTTGCTATGGAGCTTTCCTTCCAACAATCCCATGCTCTCATCACACATCTCTGCCTGCATTTATGGCCTTTCATCTTGAACTCAACGAAGGAACGCCACCTCCAGCCTCTCTTGAATAGAGTGGTGCAGGTATGATGTCAGAACCCGGAAGACTAATTTTCCACTGACTTCTTCCGGAATTGAAAGTAGTGGTTAATTAGTCTTCCTGGTTCTGACGTCATACCTGCACCACTCTATACAATATTTTATTAATAGCATATACATTTATTTTTTGCACTGCATTGAATGTTTTTTCTCATAGTAGTTGTGACAAATCTGCACAGTATGAGTAAAGGCCTAACTTGATTCAGGCTCAACTTACTAAAAAAAAAAAAAAAAAAAACTATTAGCAGAATCCAGTGCCTCCATACCACACAAGTGCTACTGTACATAATAACCATGCATCTGGCCACCTGTTCAGTAAGGGGGAGAAATACCTGTGCGTAGGAGATTCAGAGGAGCCCTGACACATTGTGCTCATTTCAAAAGCAGGTACATAATCAGGAAGTGACACCAGTGCTTTCTCCATCTTCAAGTCAGCCTGCCAGCCTTTTTAATTAGCCAGGTAGATGGGGCTAATCATAAACACCTCCGCTCTGACAAACATAGAGGGGAAAAAAATGAATGGAGAATGGAAAATAAAAATAACATGGTCCGCAGATGGTGTCTGTGACATCCTGTTTCACTCAAGATGGATAGCAGGGAAGAGATGGATACCACAATCCCATCAGTAAGGGGAGAGAGACAGAGACAGGTGAGGAGGAAAATGTGCATATGCCAGCATGTCTCAGTGAAGGCCCACCAGCATCTTCACTCTCCCTTCCCATAGATTCCCTTCTTCTCTCCACTTTTTAATCAGAATGTTGTCTTGATCTTTGCTAAAAGTTTATCTCTCACTTTAAATGGCCTTCCATATCATTTCTACTTTCCTTTACAATTAAAAAAAAGTAACTTTGCCCCTGACTGCCCCATCTCTATCTCTCTCTCTATTTCTACCTTTCCATGAAAGAATAAGAACAAACTTTGATGACAAATAAGCCATGGAACACTGGCAACAGTTGCCTTGGTGATCACAGTGGTAGTTGTCACTGCTGGCTGAGAACAACGCACGTCACGAACTGCTTTTAGAAGCTGAGCCACTGATTATGGCACTTGACCAGACACAGACCAAGAGGACCATAGGTCAAGAGAATCTTTGAAGAGATAGTTATGAAAATTAGTTGTTAATGTACCCTCAGGCCATCCAATATGCAGGTGATTTTTTTTCTTTGACAGAACAGTAGAGAAGAATTGTTGCTGAAACCATGGTTCTTGGTAAAGGCAGGTTAAGGGCTACAGTCAATTTGAGAGGTAAAAAAGCTTATCAGGCAACACACACACTCTAAAGGTTCCTGATGATATACTAAAGTCTTATGAAGTGAAACGATCAGTCTGTGCAAGAAACTAAATATTATTTACTGAACATTATTACCTGGATGAGCCAGTTTACCGAATCAAAATCGATCTTAACCATCTGAAATAGGCTCAAGTAGAACGGATCCAAAGGTTCTTAATCCAAACGAGGATGTCCTCTGACATGAAATAGCAAAACGGCATAAATATGATCCTGTGATGCCGGTTTTTGCCAACTAATTCAGTTATCCCAAGAATACTCTAAATTGAGGAACAGGTTTGGGACAACAAAATAGAGGGGGTGAGCGGTATTAAAGTTTTTTTTTATGATTTCTCATGGTTTATGTAAAAAGGATGATTAAGACTTGCTAATTCACTTTATATGCTTTAGATATGTAAAACATCCACGTTTCACATTATTATTGGATGCTTTAAAAATATAAAAAATTAATATACAGTAATATGAAAATGTAGAACTACAACTCAATTCCACTAGTTTCAGACTATGACATATAAAGATTTTATTAATGTTGATTTAGAATAGAAAACTTATATTTTATTCTCAACCATCTGACAATAACACACTAAAAGTGTGAGACGCATACAGCGGCAAATGCAATTTAGTAAGCTATCTTAATAAATATCAGGCTGCAATTTTGCCTGTTGCTTCTCACTCTTACATTTGTAATTTTTTTGATTAAAGCTCATAAAAGATGCACTCTACGGCTAATGTGGACGATGCATTCTAATCCACATTGATTACATGTCACATTGTTGTAATTACAAGCCCGACATGTACACTTTCCATGCTTGCATGCTATTCCTCTCCCCCCACCTCCTTTCCTTTCTAACCCTCTGACATTTGTATTTTTCTTTGATTAAAAGGACCCTGATGGTGTTCAAGGGAAGTTAGAAAAGGACAAAATCAATACTCAAAACGAAACAGACCCTGAATGCATTTCTCTCTATCTCTCTCTCCTTTTTTTCTAGGGTGCGGGCTATTTTTCCATTAGATATTGACCATAAGGACAGTATGCTTTAAGAATGGCCACTCTCAAAAAAACGGTGCTCAATTTGAATCATGCCTGATGAAAGCTGGCAGTTTTTGGCTACTGTCATGAGGGTAGCGTTTGAGGAGGCCTAAAGTAGAGGTGAGAAACAGGTTCACATCCTCTTCAGACCCCGTCCCATTAGTCTCTACTTCAGTGTGCATTCTCTCCCACTTTGCTTTTCCTTCTTTCTGTTACAGCCCTGGACTATTAATATTGTTCTTATTTCAGCCTTCTGTTTCCTAAGTGACCCACAGCCTTCCATTCTTCCCTCAGATTTCATCATCTCTTTAGATAGAAGAACCTGCAACAAGTGGCAAAGGTCTTTCCAAACACAAAGCTTTCTGTTTCCCTCACTGTACATCATCCTCTTCCCTTTTTACGGCAACCTCACATTGCTCATCTTGGCCGGAGCATTTTTTTCATAGCCTCTCGATTTTTACATTCCCTTCTGCCCTTTTAAACAGGCAAATTATTTTAATTATTTTCTCTGGCGTTATTCCTTTTTCTTTGCCCCACTAATTCATTTTCATTATTTTCATTATTTTCATCAGAGTCATTAATGTTATATTTTCTCTCTCCCCTACTGTCCATAGAGTAGTTGAACTCATTTGTGCAGGGCGGAAGCCCATTCAGAGGACAGTGAGGACTTTGCTGATCATATGACCTATACCCTTGTAATACAAATTGCCCATCACTCCTACAATCTATTGCCTTCACTGTTCTGGTCTGCCTTTCAGGCATCACAAAGAATCCTCTCCAGTCAGATCCAAATTATTTTTCTTTTTTAGTTCAAATAAATGACTTTAGATGTAAATCTTTAGCTTTCTTTTGTTTTCAATTCAGTAAAATTTGAAGAAAAGACTCAAGAGTGGTGTGCACATTATACATTTCTGTGACATTCTATGAAAACTCATTGTGCATTCATTCAACAATTAACACTTCTGATCTCTATCCTCTGCAAACCACACTTTCTGTAGAATATGTCTTGACCCACTTTGAAAGCAGTCTGGCCGTGTCACCTTGCTTGATACCATCTCATATGAGACAACACTCAAGTTCCTCACTAAGCTTCATGCAACGACCTGGTTCTTGGTTTCTCCACTTTTCCACTATATCTCCTGTGATCTTCTGCCTTAATTTTATAACATCCTTAACTAATGGAGCTGACCCATTAGACTTCAAACTTGCTTGTGCAAATCCAATACTTAAGAACCTTAGGCCGCTAGGCTGTGACTTTGTGTTGGCAATTTGCTATTACTTTTCTAATGTGATTATTTGTGACTATACAATTTTCAATTTTTTGGCTTGATGAAACAGAGGGATGTAGAGAATTAGATGGAGGGAGGAATCCAAGAAGCAAAAACATATGCACTCCATTAAAATTCTTACTAGTAAAAATCTTTCATAGAAGTAAAATACCAAGAACTCCAAAACTAAATACACTTTAGGTATCCACGCCTGGAAGTAATGGTTCCATTATTTATTGTTATTAATTGTGATTATAAAAATATCCAACTCTTTTTGGTTATTTGTTGCCGTTTTCTTGCTTATGCGAAGCCACAAAATTGTGCCACAGCAATTACCTGCATACTGCACAGTGCAGTGTGAACCAATTTGAACAGCGCTACACAAAAAAAAGTGTAAAACGTGTCATTAACATTTTTCATTTATTTATTTGAACAGAATCCTCACTTACAACTACATGTGCTATTGTTACATTCAGAGATAAATTGTGAATGCCAGCCTGAACTATTGAATTTTAATTGAATTGGAGATAAGATTTTGTTATAAAGGTAAGGCAACTTGAAAAGTTTGTCAAGATAGCATTTAACTTTGGAATTCAAGGCTTGAAGCTTAACAAAAGCCTTGTTTGAAAGTTTTAAGAAGTTTAAAAACTCTTACAGATATAAAGACTGATAGAACAACAGAACAATATAATGACAGACTCTTCCTACAGGACTTTTTTTTAACTAAAGTAGAAGAATAATTATTTTTCCACAATGCTTTACCTTTATGCAATGCTTACACAGTGCTTGCCTGAATTTCCCTGAATAGCAATTCCTCTTATGGTTGTACTACAATATAACATGTTTTGGTTATTTATTTATTATTTATTTGTTTGTTTGTTTGTTTGCCTGGCTGGACTGGATAGAAAGATGTGGAATACTAGGTAGAGAGATGAATCCAAGAGGCAAACAACATATGCACTCCATTAAAATTCTTAAAAGTAAAAACAATCCTTAATAGAAGTGAAATACCAAGAACCACTGAAGCATTTATTGAAGCTCAAATTGACGAAAGTCCTTTCTGTCTGTACTGAGGTAAATTTAACTAGCCTAAATTAATCAACTGATTTTTGTAACAACCACAAACTAGCACTTAACATGACAAAAAAACAGCTTTAAACTGCTACTTGCTTCACAAACCACTGCAAAACACAGTACAAATACGTGCCAGTGGACAAATTTGGCGTACAGTAATTTCCTCTGCTTTCGCAGCTCATAGCCATTAATCAACATTTGTGAAGGGCACAGTGTGCTGGAACCCAGAGAGAAAGACTTATCTTGAAGTTGAGCTGAGTAATTGTCTCAAACTTGTGCTTCCATCGCTAACACACAGAGAGCTAATCATACCTCCGATTGCTCTGCATAGCTCTTGAGAGAGGCATGCTGGGACAGGGTTTGAATGAGAACCAATGGGGAACCTTCTCAAGGAGGCCGGACGCTGCCATGGTTACTATACAGCAGGGACTTGGAGACTGCCGTGTAGCTCCGGTATGGCTAATGACAGGATGTTTAAACACGCCATAGATTTGAAAGGCTGACTTGTGTGAATAAACCGCTCAAAACCATGCAAAATGCGAGCTGAAAGCTGCGGCCGGGAGGGAGGAGAGGGGGAGTAATTATTGGTATACTTTGGTTGTAATGACTGGAGGTGTCAAAGCTTTATTTCCAGATGACAGCACATCACCGGACTCACTAAATACAGCACGGGCCTTTTGCGTTTAATACAAATTAACTCCTCTCAGTAGCTTGTCATGCATTTGAACACATCAGTCTGCCTGGCCATGCATTATTCAACAAGGCAAGGTCAACGGTTGAAAATAAACTTCTTATTTGTGAAAGTGGCTCACTTAGCCAACCTATTCATCATAACATGGTCCTGTAAGCATCAAACAACAGACAGGCTGTTATTCACCGGCACAGGATGACCCACAGAGATCTGTACTGTGCCGCGCTGCTATTTTAACCCCACAAACCCTGGGGGGTCAGCAATGACATCTACAGCACAAATGTATCAGCTTCCCATGCAAATGCACAAGAACAGAGAGAGTGATTCCAGAGAGACAGTCAGAATTACACAGACGACAAAGAAAGTGAGATTACTATGCCCGAATAAGCTTTTTTAAATGTATTTATTTTGATATATTATAAAAACATATTAAACAATAGATTAGCCTAATTATTTGTTTTGTAGACAAAAATATGTGTCACTGTACATTTCTTTTCATTTGGAGCAAATCAAATTTTAGTTTTGTTTTTATGAATACTTTTCTGTTGTCTGACAGTCACTGTAAAAGTCTTAATGAAGCCAGATGTAAGAATAATTTGTAATTAAAGAGAAAAAAAATCAAATGCAACATTATATAAAATTCTTGGTATTTAAAATAAATATTCTGAAAAAGTCTCAGTTTACCCTATAAATTAAGGTCTTCTTTCCACCAAAATCTGTTGTTCCTTGTAACACCACCAAGCAAAGAACCCATTGCATCACTAAATAAATAAATATGCATGCATGCATGCCTAAGTGAAGCTTGCCATGACAACTGTGTAGGTCTCGCAAGCAAAATATATAGTTGATGGAAAGACATTGAGATGTTGCTGACATTGACACTGCCTGAAGGAAATTTCCTCTTGACTAACTTGTCAACAATGTGTCTCAGACCACCTCCCTCGAGGTTTGAACAATCAGTTTCAAGTATATCATTAATGCATCTTGGTTGAATATAATGTTTTCTAGCTGTCCAATCAGCCCATGATCCAGAAGGGCAATTTAGCAATGGGGTAAATGGGGCCTTAGTGACTGCTTAAGTGTGTTAGATACTGAGATGGGATTTCACATAGTATGAATAAGGAATTAGGAAAACAGGGTTATGGTGTAAACTGCCAAATAGTGCTGATTGCAATTTCACAATCCAATTCCCCATCTTGTTGGCCAGTTCTGAGCACTAGGTTGCAAATGATGCAGCAGACTGTCATGATCTGGCATAATTTGAGAACGTACAGCCTTTCTCCACCACTACAAGCCAGGCATCTGAATAAATTCTAGTGTACAGAAATATAACTTATATATGTCCATGTGTTTTGATATATGTCTGCTCTTCTCCATCATTTGATCAACATTTGATGGATTACTGCTGCCAAAATTGCTAGAAAATGTCTAAGATGTTGTGGTTAGTGAATAAAGTGGAACTGGTGGAACTGTTTAATGAATTTGCCCCCAGATTGTCTATATGGAAAGGGAAATCATAAAAATATATGATTTGTGTCATGGTGTATATCTGTCAGTGAGGGCTTGTGCTACACAGATGTGATTGATGTTGAACCAGAGATGTCACAACGATAGAGATATGGAGATTCCTTCTCTAAAGCGGCAGTGGAATCATCCCTCAGCTGACAGTGACACTGTCAACACACACACAGACGCACACACACATAGTCTTATAGATCAGCTCTCACCTTAAACATCTCAAAGCACAGTCACTGTTCAAACTGCTTCCCTATACAAGTATTGGAAAATGCATATAACTGTATCTCACAGTTTTTGAGCCTTTTTTGAGTAAGAGGTTGTCTGGGAGGAAAATAATCAATGATTAGTGATATTATTATTTCCCATGCAAATTACTCCAGAATGAAAAATAACAGTTTCCAGCTGAAATGAACACTAGAGGCAGTAAAACATCAACAACTTTCAATCCTTTTCACACAAATTATGATTATGGGGCAGACTATAGTTTAATAAAGACTTATTTTAATGTGGTGTTCTTGCACAATATTATGTTATGACCTCAAAACACTTATACCACTCATCATTTGTAACCCAAAACATTTTGACATTCGCATTATATAACCAACTCCATACTGTATGGCTTTTCTGACAAGTAGTAAACTTGCTTGGTAGCTCACCTGGTACTGTACTACATTTGTGATACACAGCACTCAGGTATGAGTCTTGTGAAACACGAGTCACATTTGCATTTTATCTCATGGTTGCTTTTATCACTACAGGTTAGGTTTAGGGTAAGGTCTAGAGTAGATGATATGTTATCTTCAAATGCGATAAAACATTAACCTTTTAGCGTCACTCATTGGATATTTCATTTCCGAACTGCCACAATGCATATAACGACTAACGTTATAAGCGTTGCCAGATTTGCGTTTATCTGTTTGAAATAAAACTGAACAAGATTTTACCACTAGACATTTCACTTTGAAAGTGTTGCAAAAGATACATGACAGGAATGTAATATCATTTTGCAGATATGTTGCCACAGGCACGTATTTCCAATGAGCCTGGGCAGCAAATTGAATACATACAAAAATAACATGCAACGCATACATGCCTTTTGTGCACATCCAGAGCCACTATAATGGATTATTTCACTATAACTGAAGCAAATGAGTGTCAAACAAACTAGTTTGGAAGCAATTTGAGGCTATTTAAATGATTTAAGGTCACGTTTGTGTTTTCAAACTAGTTTTAAGCAAATAAAGCTCATACAGGGACAGCTGTTCCTGTAAGAGGTTTCAAGCGAAGGAAAGTAACTGGAGCATCAATCGCTGTGTCAGGGGAGCAAGTAGGAGCCACTGAGGCTCTCTGGGCTCCTGGAATGTGCTTGGCTTGTGCTGTGTATAAAACTCCTATTCCTGGGTGTCTTGTTAGGGCTGCAAACATTCGGTCGGTAGAGAGAGAAACACCTATTTCTCCGTGTTGCATCCCGGGAGGGTAGGACGCTACGCTAAACAAAGCTGAAGGAACAGTGGCGCACGCTATTATTTCACCCCACTAAGCTAATGATGCGTTACCATCGTCAATTCAACCACACAACCCACACACTCTGTCAGCACCCACCCTGTGACAAAACCCGGGCTGCTAATGAACCCACTTTGCCTGTTTGTTGCGCTTCTCTTTACACGTTGCACACGTAGGACTCATTACATCTTGTCATCTTGTCGAACATACCCATGTGTTCTGTTCATTCAATAATCTGCAGAAAAACACCTGGAACTTCAAAAACAAAGTCCCTCGCATGGACGTTGACATTCTTCGACTTTGCATTCACAATTAAGATGATTTTATGCACAACTGGGGTCTTTATTTTCATGTTTACTGTATGTTTCTTTTGTTCTTCTCCTATAGATGTGGGGTGAGTGATCAAAACCTAACTCTACTTCACCAGAGGTGCTATGTTTTTTCCAATCTCAAAAAAGTCATAAATGAATATAAATCCAGAAAAAGCAAAAGCAGCATGCCAAAATTGTAAGTCTGTGTGCAAATGTCAGTGCTAGTAATGCTTCCGAACTGGTGCTCTGACGTGACACTGAGTTTATAGGAATGAATGTGCACGCTGTGTCAAGGACAATATTTGTTTCACCTTTTTACAGGTGCCACTCTAAACCGTCCCTTACAAACCAGCCATTTTCCTGAAGCGTTTAAATTTTTCCACTCGTCCACTGGCATATAAAATAGATGATAATTTTATAAGCTTAAGCCAAAAATAGTTCCCCTTCAGGAACTCGAGCTGTGTCGAAACGCTACGGGAACGCCTCCAGCGTGACCACGCTCTGAATCACATGTGTAATCAGTCCAATGGATGGGCGAGACGTCACGGGCTGGGTGACATAGCGACCAGGAAGTATAAAAGCACGTGCGGTGAAACCGGCATCAGCTTTCTGTCATTCAGCAAGCGCTCTGTGTGTGTCAGTCTTATTTGGTGTTGTCTGTCCATTATCACTCTTTATTTGACCAATACCAGTGTAGACAAACAAACGGCGAGAGTGGGCAACATTTCAGGCTGTGTGTTCTTCCCTGCCCACTCTATATTTCGGGTGGGGATACACACAGTTTGTGTTTTGTCTGCTAAAAGTGGGGGGCAAAACACGCAGAGTCAGCTGACTGCCCGCATTGCGAGCGTTTGTCACGGTGTATGCTTGCTCTCCGAGGGCTCTCTTTGAAGAGGGAGTCTTCTCCGGCGTTTCTCGCGGCACCGGCCCTGCTTTCGCCGAGGCAGAGCGGCGGCTGTGCTCGTGGGTTTCGCATATGGATTCGGTGGAGGGAATGTAGACGGGCGAGAGGAACAAACGTCCCCTATCTTCTTCCCCCCTTTCTCTCCCGTATCCTCAGAGCCGCACTGCGGTTTCTTCCCACCTCTGAGCGAGAGCTAGCTGCTGTCGGCGATTTTTCCTCCAGAGATTGCTATTGTTTGTTTGACCCAGTGCTTGTGCCTGCCCGAGGCAACGCGTGTATTCCATAATTTTCATTTTTTGATGTTACCCACATCAGACCGTGTTTACTCATTTTCTTTGTTTGGCTGCATTTATTCTGAGGAATTACATTAGTCTTTATCTGACTATTGAACGTTAGATATAGCATTTTCGATTTTTTGAAATGACTCTTCCACCCAACCGTGTTTACCTCGTCTGGTTATTTTTTGGCGCATTTGATTCTGTGGAATTAAATGAATATTTATCTGGGGGGGGACTTTGGTAAGTTAATTATCATTTTTGAATGAAGCTTATCACATCAAAACCGGTTTCCCCGTGTCTGGTTTGTTTTTTTTGCAATTGATTCTGAGGAAAATAAAAGAAGTAATTTATCGCGAACTAAGTTTAGGTATACAGAGGGGCTCTTGGGATAAAAAAATTCGCGAGTCAAGCAAGGTTTTTACCCTCCTTTTCCCCTCTTGAGGATGTTTGAAGGCAGTCAGCAAAAGGGCCTGCTGGCGGGGAGCAGTTCCAACCTAACCGGTTCATCTCTTCTGTTTCCTGGGGGCGTCACTACATTCTCGTAACTTCGCAGAAAAGTCTATAGTCACAGTGGCGCTCCCAGGCTATGAAGGCTTAATAGCGCAAGGCGGTTCTGCCAGGACCGTCATTCTCGCTGGATACCATTCTCCAGTCATTCCCCATCCTGACGCCTAAGGCCTATAGGCCTTCTGAGGGCCAGCTCCCTCTGGGGAAGAGCGGTGTACACTGCATCACACGGTGCCCATCTCTCCTCAGTGCCCTCATGAGATCAGTCTGCCAACCCTGCCAGTTACCGCCCGGAAACATTGCGGTGCTAAGAGGCTTGCGACCTCCACGGAGGTCTCTAAAGCAGCTAGTACGGCGCCCCCTGCCGGTTCGCCGCTTCAGGGCACCGAGCTAGCCGTTCTGATTACACCAGATGTCAGTCTCGAGAGACTGATTCCCTTTAGTATGTTACCTGGTGGTGTGGGAGCCCCTGCCAAGCGTGCCTCCTTGGGTCCTGCCCTGAGCAAGCTCTGGTTCTACCAGTCGAGTTTTCCTAGCAGATGGCGCGGGTCTGAGGACCGTCATTTTTAATAGGAGACTTCAGCTATGAGAGTCCCGATGCTATGGCTCAGGATCTCGGAGGGCAGGCCCCTCTGGGGAAGAGCGGTGCACACCACACCACACGGTGCCCGTCTCTCCTCAGTGCTCTCAGGAGGTCAGTCTGCCAACCCTGCCGGTGTTCCAGGGCCGCAGATATGAACCGGCGAGCGCTTCTCCCTCATTTACCGCCCCGGAAACCTTAGCGGTTCTAGAGGCTCCACGGAGGTCTCTATAGCAGCTAGTAGGGCCTTCCCCTGCCGGTTTGCCGCTTCAGGGCACCAAGCTAACTGCTCTAAGTGCACCAGAGGCCAGTCTCGAGAGACTGATTCCCTTAGTAGACTAACGTGTCTCGGTGGGACCTGCACACTGTAGAGTTGAGGCTATAGAATCCAGTTCTCCTCTGCCTCAGTTTAAACAGGGTTTTCCCCACTATGGTGGGTCCCGGGCAGGCTCTGGTCATGGAACAGAAGTATTTACTCTTTTGAGGAATTCTTCCACCGATGTTGTCCCTCCTCAACGTAGCAGAGTCCCGGTGTACAGTCGGTCTGCAAACTTTCAGAGTAAAGGATGGAGGTTGGTACACTCCTATTTTAGAGCTGCGTCATTTTGAACCGCCTCAGTCAGGCACTTCAGTTCAGCCGCTCGCACTCAAACAATTCTGTCTCAGATCAAGAGTCAAGTACTGGTTTGGCACAATCGATCTAATATTTACATGTCTCCCCCTTCCTCATCACAGAAGTTCCTGGTTTGCTTTTTGGGGGCAAAAGCTTACCAACCGCATTTTGGATTCCTTTTGCCTTGCACTCTCAACCCAACGTTTCACGACTCAACCACCATCGCGCTGGTTGATTATTAGCATCAATCAGAATGGATGTCAGTTCGAGAACTTTGAGATGTCGTTCCGCCGTCATCAGACGAAAGCGCTGTGGTAGACTTTACCGCCAAGGAAAGTGTTCTTTCCTTCTTCCAGCATAGAACCACTTATTATGGTCGGGGTGGTATTCGCCACGATGTAGCACGTATGCTCCTTCATGGAGCGAGTCAACGTCCTCGTCGCGAGAGTGTATAGAAGGTCCGTTCAACCCTCACTGTCAAGCATGTTTCAGAGACTGCTGGGTCTGATGGCAGCCGTGTCCAACGTGGTTATTTTTGGCCTGCTGTACATGAGACCCCTACAGTGGTGGGTCAAGACCAAGGGGTCTCCCCGAGGGGAAACCCGCTTCGCATGCTCAAGGTCACGCTGCGGTGAAGTAAACCTTGGTTCTTATGTCAGGGCCTGGTGCTGGGAGCTCCTTGTCGCCGCATATGCTAGCGACAGATGCATCTTTCACCGTTTGGGAGCGGTCATGAGTGGCCGCTCGGTCCGCGGCCTGTGGAGCGGCCGCCATCTCAGGTGGCGCATAAGTTGACTGGAGATGTTGGCCGTGTTTCTAGCTTTGAAACACTTCCTCCCATGCCTAAGAGATTCCTCTGATTGTTGGTGCGTACCTATTGTGGGCAGAAATCCTTCGAGGCGGGGCCGAGTCTCCGGGGATAGATCCTCACCCCGAGGGGTTAAGCAGACTTGAGTAAGTCGTTGGCCAGGCTCAGGTGGACTTGTTTGTGACTCAGAAGATATCGCACGGTCCCCTCTGGTTCCCTCTCTGACTCATCCAGCTCCATGGTACAGATCGTGGGTGGCCGAGTGCTTCGTCCTGTAAGCTTTCCCCCCCCCGATTGTTCTGCGCCCAGGAGTTCTGGAGAGAGGCGCTGGAACGGTTCAGTCTGACTGCCAGTAGTCCCCATTCTGGCATTCCGCAATGGTTCTCGTACCCTGATTCCCTCCCTGCACAGCACTCCATTGAGATTCCCTCATGATAGATTCCTCTCCAGCGGAGGGGGCGTCCCTCCCCCCCCCCGAGCTGTGGTAGCGTTGGTGCCGGCCTCTCGAGGAGCAAACTCATATCTTCTGGTCTCCAACCGAGTTGTGAACCATCCTCCATCCAAGCTCCCTCATGATGAAACGGTAAACTTCTTTGGTGCGAGACCTCCCGCTCGCCCAGAATTCCTGCCCGTTTGGTACAGTCTGGAGTCCCTGCAGGCCTATTTAATTCTCCGCAGGGTTGACCCGCACACCACCACTATAGGGCTGCGTGGCGGCCATTGCGGCCTACCACGCCACTCTCGGTGGCCATTCAGTGGGAAGACACCCTCTTCTTACACGTTTCCTCCGCGGTGCGCTGAGGCCGAGGCCTCCGGCCAGAGAAGCTTATGCTAAGTGGTGGATCAGGATGCTATTCCATAGCCTTGAGCCCTCTGATCTCCCCTCTCCTTCGGGGGTCAAGGCTCACTCCTCCAGAAGTTGGCCTTCATGTGGCCCCCGCCTACTTTAGCCATTCCTGGCTCCCTTTTCTCTCGCCTTAGTTGTGCTCTTTCATACTAGGCAGGGATTTGCAAGTCTGGCGGTGTGGGCATTCTCGTTCCCGTAGCATTTCGATGCAGCTCGAGTTCCTGAAGGGGAACGTCTCCAGGTTATGTATGTAACCATGGTTCCCCTAAGGGAATGAGACGCTGCCTCTCAGGTCCATACTTCCGGCATCCCTGCCAGCGCTTGCTTCACTCCTGAAGCTGACACCGGTTTCACCACACGTGCTTTTATAACTTCCCTTGTTCGCTACGGTTCCCCCCCCCCCCACCCGACCCCGCCCGTGACCCGTCTCCGCCCCATCCATGGAACTGGATTACACAGTTATCGAGGTGTGTCACGCTGGAGGCATTCCCGCAGCGTCTCGTTCCCTTCGGGGAACCATGGTTACATATATAACTTGGAGACGTTTTTCACCAGCTTGAGTGTCATTGCTTCCTCTCCCTCTCCAAAATTACTTGGAATGTATTGTGCCCTGAACTAAAATGTGAAACTTTAGAATTTTATTTCACTCCTGCAAAGTGCCTCTTGAAACAGCACTGTGATTGTCTGATGAAGCAGCGCGCCCTTTGATGATGCGCTGACTAATATTGAACTTGGCAGCTCACAGTCGTCCTTGTCAACCTTGAACACCTGAAGACTTCATATCTGCAATATAAAATCAATAAGCTGCTGACAGCACACATCATTTAAAAGGGCTGAAGGTGTTTTTGGATAGGAGATGAAAGTGTTCACACACCAGCACCTGCCCTCCTATTGCTAATAAAACTATATATGACTGTCAGCAAGAGATTTGTGATGAATTCAGGAATATTGTGTCTCAATCCCCAATGCAGTGTTTTAAAAGGAGACAAATGTCTGTGGAAAGTGGGAAACCATCGTGATTGAAGTGGCTTTAAGAGTTTGCAGGGTATCTTTATTGAAGCAGCAAGCTTACAGCAACATGTGTGTCCTTGCTGAGAGCACATTTTAACATACTCAACCGAAGTCCTAAGAAATAACCGCTGGCAAAGTCTATTATATCTCACTTTGTACTCGCTCTGTCTGTCTCTGTGTATTTCTCGCTCCTCTCAGGGGAAGATCTGAGCAATTGTCTTTCCCTAAAACTATCTCTATGCAATAGTCTGCAACAATAAACTCCCCACCACACCTGTATTGTCAGCACTGTGTAAAGAAAAAAGGCACACACACACACACACACACACACACACACACACACACACACAGACGCAGCTGTATGCGGAGTATACTTTGAACACTAACAAAAATCGATCAAAAAATGACAGCTCTTTGTTATAAGTCTATATACCGTAAATACATAAAAGCAAAAAACAACATGTTTCAATGCGTTGCTGTGCTGCATTTCTTGTGTGAGCAGCTCAAAGATTAAATGAAAAGCACTATCACGTTCAGGCACCTATTGCTATGTGTTTCATCTCCCATCAAACTGTCTTCAAAGCAGATGTCTCAATTCAGGTAGCTGGTCACACACATGGAAGCCCAGCTGCCTCATCCTAATCCATTTGATTCACTATATTTGCATGACTAAAAGAGGTGGAGACTGCCTCAATCAAAATGAAAGAAACAGGCAAAAATAGAGAGAGAACGATTTAGGAAAAACTAACTTCCAGACCCATCTGTAATTGTTCCCCTGGCTATGAAAACAAATACATTTGAAATGGTGTTATGGAGCTGCCAGAATAATTATGGTAAAAAGAACCAGAGGAAACCTGAAAATACGTATTTATTTAAGGCTGCTTGGTCTTGTAGTAATAATAATTAGGGATGCACCGATACAGATACTGGTATCGGTATCGGGCCCGATACTGAGCTCCTGTACTCGTACTCGTTAAAATGCCCCGATACCAAACGCTGATACCACACAGCATGTGATAAGCGCCCTATTCAAACAAAGAAACACCAACAACAGAACAATAGAACAACAGACAGCAGAAAGAGTTTAATATTCTACTACGTAAGTCATTGCAGCATGAATATAAGGTTAACATGCAGTATTAATGCCTGTATAGCTGATTTGTGCCAGCTGATGAGCAAAGCACGCTGATTGGATTGAGCGCGCGGCGGCGCAGATGCTCGAGCTTGTCGAGTGAATATATCTTTCTCACAGACATCACTGGAAAGTTTGTAGTTCGGTCGGATATGTCAAAAACAAGTAAGTAAAACAATGCACAAGTTACTTAACGGTAGGGAGAGAGAGAGAGCGAGAGCGCGCGCAATTCTGTTGTGTGATCTTTGATGTTCACTCACTTAGCACATTCATCTTTGAATTAAACGAAATCGTAAAAATAAACCAGTCCCTACAAATCATCATTTTTTTTTTTCAACCTTAGGCATACACGACTTTTTGGCGAAAGTGAATCTAGCAGCCTGTGTGAAATGCGTTAGGCTGTACTACTGTCCTCTCATTCTGCATCGGTACAAATATGTGCATGCGTTGCGCGTGTTTTGCTTGCTTGAGTGTTTCTGCATTATATGAGTGGCTTTGGAATATAAATCGCTGCAAGTTTTCTGATGAAAAAACTCGACTTCTATTTCTGAAAATATGACAGTTAGGAGATTTATAAGGAGTGGTTCCCTGCATTTTTACATCAAATCGCGTGATTACAGGACTAAGCCGCTGCAATGGAGCAGCTCTAATGCTATTAAATTAAAGATGAATGACCATATAGCAAAAATGAACATGAAAGTAACAAAACTTGTAAATACATTTTAATTGGGCATAATGAAGTGTGAAATACCCGAAGGTATACAGTGAAACCAAAAATGTTCCAGATCCAATATAATTTTTGATATTTTTTTACTAGTGGGTGCAGCACGACACATAGTTCATTTTGTAGTGAGAATAAGCAAAAAAAGTAAACAACTGTGACAAATCATCCCAAAAATTCTTCATACAGTGCTACCATAAACATTGATACACATTTTGGATCCAAAACTATCAGATACGCGTCTGGGGAAAAAACTGAATTTAGGTTTCATGAACCTGGATTACAGATGCCCAAGAGACTACATGCTGTCCACTGAGCTTAAGGGTTGAGTAACAAAGTATTCATATTTGTTGTAAATACTGTCATACTAAACATTACGTGTCTGAATTATTTTGGGTTGATTGTTATTATTACATCCTTTCTAACAAAATTACTAACATTATCAAGATGAATTAGTTTTCTGACACAGTGTAACACGAGTTCTTGTCTATTTTATTATCATTTTCTAAACTATAGCGAACTGTGATAATGTGAGAAATGTTGAAGGTGTCGGAATAAATTTTGGTTTGACTGTATCTATTTGATAAATGAAGTTAACCAACTAACATTATACATACCCTTTTGGTTTCTGTACCCAATATTTAAAAAATGTACAAATGCAATAAAAATATCTGGTATCGGTACTCGGTATCGGCAATTACCAAAAATAAAAGTATCGGTATCGAAAAGTGGTATCGGTGCATCCCTAATAATAATAATAATAATACATGTAAAATTCCTTTTTAACACATGATTTCTACGGCAATCATAATCGTACATCATTCAAACCTGTTACCTGACCAAAGGGAAATGTTAATTTAGCAATGACAATAGACCATCATTTGGTCCCTCTAATGAGTGATAATTTTATTTAGGCTTAATTTGTAACCCTGTTAACCATTTTGCAATACCATTTATTTATTTATTGTTTTCTGTATTTTATACATTAATAATTTTGTCAATGTTTTCTATTTATTTTTGATATTAAATATTACATGTTCATCACAAAATTACAAATTTGATTCAACTTCAGCAAGCTTTTTTACCCCATTTACTAAAAGTGTCGCAAAAAATAATCCACAGAGTGCTAAGGAGAAAATAAAACCCTGGCTATGGATAAACTGAGTGAATGAAAAGACATGAACAGACATTAGTTCTGGAGTCAGCTTATGAGAGTGATGAAAGAATGAGAGAATCCAGAGTAAGAATGAGAGACGACATCAAGGTTAAAGCCTGCTCTTTGTGAGAATAGTTTGCCGAGGCACGGTGTCTGTGGGCTGCGCTGACTGTGTACCCACAGATACATTAATACGGTACTTCAATCTGGAGAAAATCCCTTATCATAGATTTTACACACGGGTCAGGGGGCACGATTAATTGCGTTTTAAAAATTAATCACATTAAATTAAAATCAAATTAACAGGCCTAAAAATACTGAAAAAAGACTGCAGAAAATGTAGGCCGCAGAGAGTGCTGACACAGTATTTCTAATTAAAAAAACAGACATCCTCAAATGCAAGTCCAGGTGCTGAGTCTCGTCTTTTAGGCAATACATTTAGAAAGCTCAGTTAGAGGTGTACACGGGGAACCCTGAACCATTGTGATGAATTCTTCAGGAAAAAAAGCTAAAGAAAGAAAAGACATTTGGCTACTGACCAAACACTGGCAATTAATCAATTACAGTAATGTGCATGTAGACCCCTGAAAACGTGTTTTTTGGGAATCCCTCATAACTAGTGAGTCACTGTAAAAAGACAGCTAGTGACTTAAAAGCTGTAAAAAGCAATTACTCCTTTGTAGTGCAAGTAGAAGACATCATAAAAGTATAACTTTAATTGCCATTAATTGCACAAGGGTGACTGCCTCTGCATGCCTAATGTTCTAAGTGCCTGTGGATGTGATTTACGAGCTTTGATTAACTCCGCTCACAGAACACAGAGATTTTACAAGCTTTTAAAGAACTATGGTGTGTAGAAGTCTAAAAAACTACAGATGTGCAATTGTTGGTAAAAAAATGCATTAATTTATTGCGTATGTAATTTATCAATTTATTTCTTTTCATTTAATTGAATGAATTTCTTGATAGAATAATTAAGTGTACATTAGATTTTAAACTTTCATTAGATGAAGTGCCTTGTAAAATTCGACCAAGTGGAAGATGCTAAATAAAGCTGCCTTTTACATACACACACAAACCTTTACACCTTTTTGTATAACTTTGCTTCATCAATAAACAAGCAATTAAAATGAGGCTTGAGAAAACTGAGAACTGAAATGTCTGGCGACCGAGCATACTGTACATGTTCTGTTCTAGTCTATTTCTTATTTTGTTTGGATGTGTTGCAGGTGTGCGAACTTGATATTAACTTAATTTTTCCCCCCTGAGTCTTAGATTACACTTAATTAAAATTGCCATTAAAAACTGTTGTTTTAGCGGGGGGGGAAATCAAAAACTAATTAAAGCTGATTGGCTGTGAGCTTACATGGTACTCTGGCCATGTGTTCATTTTGCATCGTACTGTACAAATGACATTGTGTGTCATTTAAAAATATGAGAGAACACTCAAGATTGGACATAAACTTAACAAGCACATAGGCACCACTTAGAATGAGATTTATTTAAAGCATGATATTGTAGCTAAATTGTAGAATACTAAATGTGGATGTCAATGTTTTCCACTTCGGCATGACCTGTTTTTGTGGCTTAGCCTCAATCGACAGAGGAGTACGTTTTCAGATATGAAACGTAGTGTATCCTGAAACCAAATTCCTAAAATTACTCTTTAAGTTTAAGTTACGAAAGCTATATATTGAACTCAGCTGAAACAAAAGTGCACTGTACAGGGAATATGGTGGGCTTCCAAACGAGCAACTGCTGTATGCGCGCACACACACGCACGCGCACACACACACACACACACACACACACACACACACACACACACACACACACACACACACACACACACCATCCTGTATTAGCACCAGTCAAAGCCCATTAACAGATTTTTTTAAATAGCAGAAGGCAGGACTGACAGAGGTCACTACAGGCAGGGTCAGCACGATTCCCTATGGTTTATTGCACTCATCATTTCCTAAGAACCACACTCACGAGTGTGAGAGAGGAACAGCCTGGAGCGCACTATAATCCACCTAAGACAACTAATTCACAAAATTTGACACCAACTTTTCAACTAAAATGTGGCCCAGTTTCTACCGCTGAAAGGTACGACGGTTATGAAAATCAATACCCTTGGTCTTTTTTTGTTTTAACAAGTAAGGACTATGAACACTACTATGACACAAAAATCAACAACAATAATAAAAAAAACAAAAAACAAATACTGTATGTCTTTAAGGTTTTGTAAGAAATGAAGTGATCACCCCTCTTTTTCTTCTCTCATTCCTCGCATACTGTGCTTAATGGTCAGGCTGCTGTGTTGACAAACAGAGATGTATTTCTGTAATGAACAAAAGAGAGGAAAACCATTATTCAATAGTACAATAAAGAGCGAAAAGAAATAATAAGTAAATTAGTGTGATTCATATTTGTAAATGGCAAAAAAATCATGTAATTAATCATCTTTGCTGACCCAAACAAAGTCCTTTAATACTGATGGTTTTTCAAACTATCAAAGCAATTCAAGCTCAAGCACCTTTGTGTTTTTGTGAATCCAAAGTCAATGCAGACCCATCTGCTATTACATTTTTTTTATATATATTTAAAAACATGCCACTTAAACGAGAGACAATGAAATACAAATATGCTCAATAGCATAAAATATCATTAAAATAATTAAAACAAATCTCAAAACAACCATATTCCAGTGCACACTCAAGTGCTGATAATATTTCACACCTACTAAGCATCTCATTTCTATCATACTGCAAGAGTGTTAATAGTAAAACATGTTGATGCTTATTATATTCAGAAGTACTCTTTAATGTTCTTGAAAGCAAATAAAATGTACATGTAAGAAATTGATTTAAAAAATGCTGATTGAAATAATGTAGTCTTCTAAAGCAACTGAAGCAATTTCATCTGCAACAATAATTGAATGCCTTTTAGTTTTATTTTATACATTTATAGGATATTCTTAGCAAATATGCATGTACTGCATGCTAATTTGATTAATTATTCAACACATCATATAATTATTTGATTTGATTTTTTAACTGATTGGCTACTCTAGTAAATACGATATGTGAACAGAACACAGCCGAGTTACAGACATAACAAAGAGGAGTACAAAAAAAAAAAGAAAAGTAAAAAAACTCAACTGGGCACACGGATAGCAGATGTTAGCTGTTTGCAAAAGCAAATAAAAACAGCCGGCCCGCTTCAGCAAGATGTAATCTGGTCCATTACTGTCCTATCTTTAAAAAAAAAAAAATAATAAAAAAATACGCACACATACACACAGTTTCAGCATAATCTCAAAGGAGGGGGGAAAAAAAAGCAGGCACTCTGAACAACCAGAAACCTGTTTGTTCATAAATCGCAGCAGATTACTCCTAAGAGGAGAACAAAGTTTTGATTCCGCAACTTCAAATAAGTGGCTGCAGCTTACGGTCTCAAATAAAAGCACGGGTGATGATTGACTTGCTGTAAAACACAGATTTGATTGGTGCCCTTTAGGATGGGTCTGAGTGCACTTTCTATCTCTCTCTCGCTGTCTGTCTGACTCCGATGCAGACACTTCACCTCCTCTATATTAAACCACTAGACAAGGCACACAGGGTCCCAAACTCATTTCGAATGGTATTGATCCCTTCCACAAATAAGAACCCACACCACAATTTATTTGCGTCCCCTCAGGTATCATCTGTTTAAACATTTTCCTGAATCAATCAGTGTGGGCTCTCCAGGGGGACGCCGTCTCGCACCAGTCTGGTTATTATCCCCTGCTGATGAAAGATGCGCCCGTCTGCACAGGTCTGGGAACAGCTTTTAGGAAGTTATACACAAAACATGCCTCTTTTGGGACTTTTACATCAATTTGATTCTCCGGGTTATCTAGAACAGACCCAACCTTTTCTGTCTTTTTTTTAAGGGTACAACTACGATAAATTTCACTTATTTCCTACCATAAAAAAGTTACTTTGTAAAGGAGTTAGTTTGGATTATAAATCTGATTTGGGTCATTTGGCAGAATTCTCCAAACATGAGACTCGTATTTTCCAAAATAATTAAAACAAATCTTCTCTTTCTACGACAACCATACTCCACACTCAAGTGCTGATAGCATTTCATACCTACTGAGCATCTCATTTCTTGTAGCATGCTGCTACAAGAATGTAAATAGTAAAACTTGTTGACGCTTATTATATTTAGAAGTACTCTCCTGAATGCAAATGAAATATGAATAAGAGACAAGAGGGAATGATTGGCTTTTATCTATATATAGTGAAGCACTGTAATTATTGAAAATTGTCTAATTTTCCCTCCATCATAAAAGAAGTCCATTTAAATTGCTGCAAATTCTTTAAAATGTTTAAAGACCTGATTCATAATTGTCTGATAACTGAATAAAACATTATTATAAAATATTGTGTTAATAATAATAATAATACATTTGATAATTACTCATAATAAAATGATTAAGATAAACAAATAAAATATTAAATGTTTATTTATTTATTTATTTATTCATTTTTTACATTTAAAGTCAATGTGGCAAAAGCTTGTATATACTTGTAAATAAAAATGCATGTCCAAAGTTTCTAATCAGGACACACAATTACAATGTCAACTTGTAAAATAAAATCTATTACACATTTTCTGCAGAAATTCGTAACTTACGTAATGTACATCTTGTTCGTGAAATAAGCAGTCTCACAGCAAAGAAGAGATGCAACAAGAGCATAAAATAAATTGCGAGGCAGTCAGAGAGTTTTCCTCTACTACTTTCAGTCATCGTCGATATGCAGAGCCAACATACTGGAATAGTGGAAGAGCAGAGTGCACTTCAACAAAATCAACTAAATAAAGGCAAACAGAAATGTTTATGTTAGTTTACAAAATTGAAACAAATAAACATGCAAAGTAAAACACCATAAGTGAAGCAAACAAACTATACATAGACAAGAAGAAGATAAGTTAAACTGTTTCTCATCATCCCTTAAAATATAAAAGATATGTAGGCACTTCAAATAATATGGATTAAGTGATTCTTACCCTGAATCTATTTGCTACAATTCATATTTAAATTGCAAAAGAATACATGTGGACCCAGAGATAGTCCATCTGATTTATAATCATGTTTTTAATTATTATAACAGTCCTAGAACATCTACTCTTCATCCAACATTTATTTTAGTCTCTGTTAAATGTGTATATAATGTTGTGGAGCAGCCGGGACGTCTAACGTAAAGATGGCAATTGTGGGACACACCATGACTAACAGCTTCCTTATCGCTAATCTCATCCCTGTGCTTGTCGCTTGTATGTTTGTTGCTCTTCTGCCTGGACCAGATGTGCCTGTTTAGAAACTGTGACGTACAGGGAAAGAGGAGTTTGGAGCGCTGAAGCTATTGTTAGGAAATTCACTCTGAATCGCACCAGAAGCGGACAATTGAGTGGAACCCAGATTTTCTTTAGAGACCGGTTTAGGATGCACTCATCAAAGCCCGAAAAAAAAAATCTCTCTGCTAAAGTAATATAAACACAAGAACACACACAAGCACAAACATAGAACAAAGAGCATACTAGGACCACTATATGCTTTTAGAGAATGTTTTAAAGATGATATTAAAAGAGTTTCTTGTGAAGTGTTATATTAATTAATTTATAGACATTGAAAAATGGCAAGAATAACCTTTTGCTGATTAATGGAGCTATTCTCCAGATTCACTGAGGCACTTAAGGCACTTACCACATGTAAAACTGTTTCCCAGAAAAACATGCACTTCTAGGGCTGAATTACTGAATGACGTATAACACTTAATTATTAATGTAACTGAGAAAAAAAAAAACACACTGAGGGCAATTATATATATGGTGTTTTATTATTATTATTATTATTAGTTAATTTTCAATGTGTTTTATGCATACCGCAGATTGTATTGTTTTACCCTTTGTACTAGACTTTAAAACTGAAAAATAAATAAAAACCTACCATAAAAATATAGATTACTACATTTAAATAATAATAAGAATTATAACATAAAAGTGAAATAATCATAAATTCAATATATATCGTGTGGAAATTATTTACTAATTTGTAGACAAATCTAGCCCCAAGTTTTTAACTTTTGCAAACTAATTATAATCTTTTATTATAGTATTAGTATTGAATAATAGCAAGACAAAAAAATTAATTCCAAAAATTTTTTAATGAATTTTGATTATTATTATAATGTGTTAATTTTCATGTCTTTTATGCATACGCAGATTGTATGTGTTCCCCTTTGTCCTGTAGACTTTAAGATTTAAAAATAAATAAAAACATAAAATTCTAGATTACTACATTTAAAACTAAGGTTTATAAATACAAGTGAATGGAAATAATCATAAATTCACAAATATTGTGTGAAAATAATTTACTAATTGTAGCAAATTAGCCCCAAATTGTATGCATTTTGCTAAATAAATAAATAACATAATAATAAATAATAAGCATAATAATAATAATCTTAATCTAATAATATACGGTGTATAAGTAATTAATATACATTATATAAAATGCTTTATTAAATTAGCTTTAGCAAGACAAATAGTTTTTATTCCAAAAATATTCAAAAATGAATCATTCAATTCATCTTAGGTGGTTGTAAAAAGCTACAGAGTAATAATAATAACAATTATAATAAAATAGTTGTCAACCTAATTGTACTACATCTGCAATTGATAAAAGTCATCATCAGCAGCAGCACTAAAGCATAAACTCCTGTAAATTGAGTTTTTTTTTTTTATATTTTCAGCATCTGTCTGGGAAGACATTATGGTAACTAGCCTCTGAATAGAACATTTGCTGTGAGCATTACGCTACAGAGACAGCCGAGTGTTGAGGGGGTATTCATATCCACCCAACACAGAGGCTAAAATCCTGTGGTTGTGAGGGCAAGTGCTGCTCAGCGGCAGGAAAGAGAAAAGGATGTGACACGAGCCACCTCCCTCATGAACACTGCAAGTCTTTTCAAGTCAGCAGTTCAAATATTCATGACTGCGCTCATGTAGCGCTTTTTAACCTTCTCCTGACCCCATTTAAGCATTAGATGCTTCTTAGAAAGTTCTGTGGGCCAGAAGGAGGCAAAACAGATTTGAGTCGTCATGACAGTTGTACACTTTCTTTCTTTTTTTTTTTCCTCACTCCCCATTAACCTACAGGATCAGGATTTTGATGTGAAGACACTGTTATTTGTGTAAATGCACATATGTGATTTTTATAATTAGTCATGGAACATTTCGAGCAACTGGTGAATAAAAATATTTTCACTTTTGTAATGAAACATGCAGTTTGTGCTGGAGGAGAAGATGATGAAGATGTTGACAGAAGTATTCTGCATAAACTGGGAGGGTGCCAGATATCTCAAACAATGGCACATCGTCAGAGAGAAGCATCTTATTTCATAACAAAGCCCTAATTATGACTGGTGTTGCATTGCCAAAACAAATCAATAGTTTACGTGCAGAGACATGACACAAGGAAAAGCCTACTCGTGACTGGCTTATGGAAACAAAAATGCACACAAAATGTTTTAACGTCTCTGCATGACCTAGGGTTGTAAACGGAGTCAAAAGTATGGCACTTTTTTTTTCATGCCAAACTATTTGGATTTAAAAAGAAAAAAATGGACTATCCCATAGAGAATATCCATGACCTTTCCAGTCGTCCATGACTACTCAATACGTTAATATATTTCCCTCTTTAAATCATACCATTCCATAGAGTTTTCATTTGTAGGTCAGGTATAAATTAAAATATATAAACGGTTATTCTTGTTAGTGAACACATGTCTTCAATAAGACCCTGAGCTTGTGGGTCTTGAAGAAGAACATATTGAAGATGAAATATTTTTGAGCAGAGTAAAGATAGAAAAAAGAAAAAAAAATAGGCCTACATTAATGCATGACACTACGGGCAAAACCTGTTTCTTTTTTTTCTAATGTATTGGTCTGTTTTGCTCCCATAAAATTCCATCTTTAAGACTAGTGAAAAGAAAACATAAATACACATTTAAGTGTTTGCGTCTTTAGATTTTAATTACAAAACATATATTTAAAGGCCATTTTCTCAAAAGTAAATTTTTCCTCATGCACCGAGCCAGAAATCTCCACTTCAGTATATTTTCTTAACTTTATATAAACAGTATTTTCTGATTTATGGAATTATAAAAACATATATACCTTATGTAAACACATTTAACTCTAAAATGTCAACAAAATTAAAAACAAACAAAAATAAACATGGTTTATTTTCAGATTTCGGTTCTGGAATTTTTTTGCAAATCAGTATGTATTTAATTAGATAATGCACATTTATCTAATATCTATAAAATAAAACAAAATGAAATAAAAAAAAATAAAAACACTGCTATTCTTGGTATATGCTCAGCAAGAGGATTTCATAGTCCAGGTTTCATTTCAATGGAGCCTCCACAGAAACAACAGGGCAACTACAACTTCGGTAAAACTGGAGAATTGACAGAGTTTTGCAAATATGTTTGCAAAGTAATTCTCAGACTGATCTGAGTGGACATGTAAAGACAGACAGGACAGGACACTAGCGGTTCCCCAAGGGGACTGAGAGTGCTAACTCCGGTGGCTTATTGCTGAAGACTAGCTTCACTCCTGATTTTAATATATGTATAAATATGCACTACTGGAAGCATCTGGATGGAGTGAGAGGCTACAGGGACATGTCAGCAAGAGAGTGGCCGGACTTCAGTCACACACCAGCAAACATGTGTGCCCCCTCACATACACACACATATAGAGAGCAACACACACACACACACACACATTCGCATATCATCCCTTGTCATGACTACATATGCATGACAGAAACCTTTCAGGAACTGCATCCAAAGAGTTCTCCGTCGAGTTAACCCTCAGCAAATGTGTGACTGGGTTCAACTCTGGAAGTAAGTAGGGATTGGGGTAGAAAAAAAACAAAAAACTGACAGCCAATTCTGACAGCCAGTTGCTCTGTATGGAAATTCCCCTCCACCTCCTGACAACTTTCCTTGCCTCTCTTTTTTGGCAGAAACTCCCAGAACTGGAGATGTATTTACTGATTTGCTGGTACTGAGTCACTTAGGCATCTGAGGAAGAGGAATGCAAATCCATAATTTAACAGTATGGTGAAGGTATCAGGGAAACTGACTCACCGTTTGTAGCACAAGCTGAACTTTCGCTTTCTTGAGCACAGGTGACATTGCTGTGGAAGAGAGGTTTTCCAAGCCTTTCAGATGAAGAGGACCAACAGACATGACTCAACCCTTCAGGGTCAAATACAGGGCATCCACCAGCCCCCAGAGGGGAAAAAAAACCCCATCACTCTGCAGTCATGAGAAATGGCATCTTCCAAAAGAGCGTATGCTCGAAGACAGATTGGCATTGCAAATCATTCTTGCAATAGAGAAATAAATGTGCAGTAAAATGCTAAGTTGTGTCGTATTTAAAGAAACTAAATAACTAACTATTCATCATGATCATAACTTCTTTCTTTCTTTCTTCGTTCTTCTTCTTTATTTTCTTCTTAGCCAACAATGCCTAGACTTAGACTTTAAATGATGGTAATAATAAAACTGGCAAACTGCATTAAAATTATTATAGTATCTATTTTATTATTAATAGATTAAAATTATCTTATTCTTTTGTTGTTGTGTGTTGTTCTGTTATTTTCATTTTTTGCATGTAGCAATGTATTTACAGTAGTGACCCTAACCCCAACAACAACAAACAAATAATTAAAAAATATAGTTTAATAATAATTATTATTATTATTATATTATATTATTATTATTATTTACCATGTTATTAGTATATTATATTTACCATTTAGATTAGTATATATTATGATTATTATTATATTGTATAATTGTTGTGTTGTTTTATTTGTTTATTTTGTGTGTAGCAATGTATTTAGGTGACCTAACCCCAATACACCAAAACAACAAATAATAACAATAATAATATAATAATTTGGACTTAATCTCTTAATTTAGATGTCTATAAAACACTAGTCATTTATTCATTATTGTTACTATTTGAAGGAAAATTCCTAGCTTAACAATTAGCAGGTAAGGTCAAAACTGATTTTTACTTAAAAAACTGGGGTTTTCAAATATATTAATCTATCAATTTCACTAAATCTAGGCTTTGGCCATATGGGGTTTTGTTGAAACCGTTTATGACATGTACCCAATAAAAGAACCAAATTTAATGATACATGACATTGTCAGGTTATAATCATAATCGGTGTCAGTTTGTGCATGTGAACTTACTCATAATGCTTGAAAGATCTGTAGAATATGTCGTTTAAAAGACTACACTGTGCACTCAAGATAGCTGGGCCACAGACATGGCAAGGTTCAACCAAACACACACACGGACCGGACACACACGCTACGCAACGCACACACACACACCCACACACACACACACACACCACACACACACACCACACACACACACACACATCACACACAAACACACACACAAACACACACAGAGCCTCTCAAGAACTTTTTATGGCTACAGAGTGCCACCATGGAGCCACTCCAGCTTTAGCTGCTCCTCAATTATGCAGTAGAGTTTTTTGACCTGCTGCACAGATCTCTCCCCTCCTCAATTATGAATGGACCTCTTGATTGAGGTGGGTTCCTTTCCACTCATCCCTCCCTCTCCCTTTTTTTATTCCTCTAAACGAACAGGCGCCACTGCTCCTGCCGTCAGAGAACAACTGAATGCATGTTGAAAGGGTTTAGAGAATTATGGGATGAGAAAAGGCATTAGACATGACGGGTGGTGGTAATTTTCATTTCTTGATGCTTTGGTCAAAATGTAAATTGAAGATGTCGGTGAATAAGTGAAACCACCAGAACAATTTCTTGAGAGGTACAAATGTAGCTGCACTTTGCTTAGTTTCCTGAAAACTGTTGATGTACTTCCTTCTGCAATGAGTGGAGAGATAACATTATGAAGAAACTAAATTGTTTAATTTTTATTTGCGTATATTGTGTCAATATTGTCACAACACACAAGTGTTGACAATATTGATATTCAAAAATGGTCTGTACTTTTCGTTCTTAATGCTGATATATACGCAAACAGGACATGTAATGTATTAACTGTATAATATAATATATATCTATTATTATATATATATAGATATATTATATATATATATATATATATTATATAATATAGATATTAATATATTATAAACTATATGACAACAAAACTGTCGGCAGAAAATTTTTTATTTTTTTATCTTCACAAAAACATGGAACAAAACTGATTTAGCTCTGGATTCAGTTAATAATTCATTTTATATTGCATTTACATTTTGATTGGATAAAACTGTTTAGAATACAGTTTTAAATACATTTTTAAAATGTATTTCTTTTAAAGAGATTGTGCAGCTTTTTGCTGTGTGGTGAGAAATGGCAATCAAACCTTAATATTACAGCAACATGTATCTCTAGAGGTTTGTCAGAGAACAATTCTATCATCTCTTAAAAAGTGTTGAATATATGTCCTGGAGGAAGTGATTAAAACGTACAAAAGGATATTGAACTTATGGAAGAATCTCTGCATTGTTGTCCACAAAAAAAGTCTGTTATCAATTAATTCAGTGTTAATGAACACCGGGAAAATTGAGAACACTATTTACTCTATTCAACGGTTCTTTTCCATCAAAGACAAACAGCTGCTTTTATGAAAAATGTCTCATATTTTGCATATGCCACTTAAGAGGGTTGTACTTTCAAAGACTTACAGAAATTGCTTTGATTCTGGAACAAAAAAGAAAAAAAAGATCTCATATTCACTATTTGCGGCCAGTGTTTTTATCATTTTAGATAAAAAAAATAAATAAATATTAAACGTTCTCCTGGACTTTACATTCAAAACAAGAGAAATACTTGACAACAAATTACAAAGTCAAGACACCTACCAAATCTAGGCAGTTATTTCAACCTGTGCCAAATCTCCACTTTAAAAGTCTCTCTAAAGTCTAGTACACACTAATTAATCCGCACACTTCTCCAGACCATCTTAATCAATCCACAGACTACTTCTGCATCTAAGTGACCCATACATCTGATTGCAAATCTCCCATAATGAAGAGTGCAGATTTAGTCCTTATGAAGCTTAATGAACACAGCTGACTTAGGCTTAATTGTGATTTATTGTTTCGCCGCCTCCCTCCGGCCCTGGGGATAATTGTGGAAGTAGAAATTAATGGGGTCAATTGGTCTATTTTTGCTGCGCTAATTTGCCTGCGTCAAAGACTACATTAACCTGTAAGTCTTACTATCTCAGGTGCCTCTGCGCTCTCCCGACGGAACACATCTCGGGATGGAGAGCCTCAAGTCAGAACCTCACAGAAACCAGTATAAGACGGACTTCATTGACACCTAGCTCGCCATGGAGCTTGTTGAAAGAGAGCTTGTAGAAATTCTGCTGAGACATGGCTTAGAATTCTGAATTACTAATCATCTCTCATACTGTACGCACGAGTGGTCTCAGTATGAATATGATCCTAGTTGAGCCTGTTTGATTTGGAGTGGAGTGGCTCTGAATAGTGACAATCCAACAGATATTTTATACAGCAATTGCAGTGGAGTAACTGAAGATTTTTAAAATAATTCTAAAACAGCATCAAGGCCATCAGATAATACTGTGCGTTTTGTTACAAGTACACTTGAAAATACACCTACCATTAAGACCACAATCAGGCTCTGGTTGTGTCTTGAGCTCTTTCAAGCCAAGTGCAAATATTTTGGCTAAAAGTAAACAAGATTTTGAGCAGAAATAATGCATTTCTATGAATCAGTAATTAAATGGAAGCAATGTGAAACATACAGTTTATTTTTTATCCATCAAAGTCAAGTATATCATATATAGATATATATAATCTATAATATATATATATAATATATATTTTCCATTGTACTTCAACATTGTCCTTTTATGGTTAGAAACAGCTACAGTATGTATAGCAGCTTTAAAAATCTGGCACTTTATGAACTTCGGTCATCAATCTTACGTATTCAGCAATATGTTTTTGCTACTGGCCTTCAGTGACTTAATGCCTCACACATAAACACAAAATGACTTTATTTTGTCAAACGTGCAAATGTATGCATCACATTTAAAATAAATGATTAATTTATTTATAAGAAGCTCTAGTCATCAAATCATAAAGAGCACAGACTGGAAACAGTTACACATACCGGCAAATGTAGTCAAATAATAACAGCATGAACTTTCAAGAAGTTTTTCTTTGCAGCAGTTAAAGGTTAATGGTTGATTCGAAAGGGAACGTCTCAGTTTACGTATGTAACCATGGTTCCTCGAGGAAACGAGACGCTGCGTCGGAAACGCTAAGGGAATGCCTTCTGTGACCACGCTCTGAATAATATGTGAAATCAGTCCAATAGCTGAGCGGGACGTCACAGGCGGGTGACGTCATGACCAGGAAGCTATAAAAGCACGTGCGGCGGAGCCAGCGTCAGCTTCAGGAATGAGGCAAGCGCTGGCAGGGATGCCGGAAGTATGGCACCGAGACGCAGCGTCTCGTTCCCTCGAAGAACTAGGGTTACATACGTAACCTGCGACGTTCCTCTTCAGGAACTCGAGCTACGTCGAAAACGCTAGGGGAGCGAGAATGCCCACGCCGCCAGACTTCCAAATCTCTGCCTAGTGTGGAAGACTGCACAGCTAGGGCGAGAGAAGTATGCGGGGCCCGCCATCCCGAAGGCCAACTTTTGGAGGGGTGAATCTTGACCCCCAAAGGATAGGGGAGCTCAGAGGACTCGAGTCTATGGAATAGCATCCTGATCCACCACTTAGCATAAGCTTCTCTGGCCGGAGGCCTCGGCCTCAGCGCACCACAGAGGAAACGTGTAAAAAGAGGGTGTCTTCCCACTGAATGGCCACGAGAGGGGCTGTGTTTAGACCGCATGGCCGCCACGTAAGACCTCTAGGGTGGAGGGGGTCAACCGCTGCGGATATAAACAGGCCTGAAGGAAATCCCAGAACTGTACCAAACGGGCGTTAGCTGGGTCGGGCTGGCGGTCTCTGTAGAAATACAGTTTCCTCATAGAGTGAGCTCTGGATGGAGGATAGTCTCAACAACCTCAGTTGAGAGACCAGAAGCTATTAGTTGTGCCTCCTCAGAGGCCACACCCACAGCTTCCACAGCTCCGGGCGGGGGCGTGCCCTCGCCTGTGAGAGGAGATCTCTCCTGATGGGAATCTCCCCTGGAGCGCCGTCGAGGAGAGAAATCAGTCCTGAGACCCAACTCGGCCCAGCCAGATGGGGATACACCACAACACTCACAACAGACGGGCCCGCCCTGGCGCACTCTCTCCAGAACTCCCGGGAGCAGAAAAATCGGAGGAAAGGTGTACAGACAAAGCCTCGGTCACGTCTGTACCATGGCATCCAGCCCAGTGGAGCTGGATGAGTCAGAGAAAACAGAGGGGACAGTGCGATGTCATAAGAGTCGCAAACAGGAACAAACTGAGGCATGGCCAACCACTCCATATTTGCTTCACCACCTCGGGGTGAAGCATCCATTCCCAGGGCCTCAGTCCCTGCCTCGACAGGATGTCTGCTTCCTTATTGAGATGCCCAGGAATGTGAACTGTGAACTGAGTGAGAGGAGTTTGCCCTGGGACCACACTAGTATCTGGTGCGCCAGCTTGTACAAGGGTCACGAACGCAGAACTCCCTAGTGGTTGATGTAAGAGACCACCGCAGTGTCGTCGGTGCGCACCAACACATGGTGACCTCTTAGGTCTGGGAGAAAGTGTTTCAAAGCTAGAAACACGGCCAGCATCTCCAGTAAACTTATGTGCCACGTGAGATGGCGGCCACTCCACAGACCGCGGGCAGGGTGGCCCTTATGACCACACCCCAACAGTGAGGGATGCAATCAGTCGCTAGCGTACACGGCGAAAAGGAGCTCCCAGCACGGGGCCCTGAGACAAGAACCAAGGTTTCTTCCACATGTCTAAGGCACGTAGGCACCTACGCGTGACCTTGAGCATGCGAAGCAGGTTTCCCCTCGGGAAAACCCCTTGTTCTTGTGCCACCACTGTAGGGGTCTCATGTACAGCAGGCCAAGAGTTATCACGTTGGACGCAGATGTCATCAGACCCAGCAGTATGGAACTGCTTGACAGTGAGTGACCGGCCTTTTCTTACTCTCGCGACTGAGGTGAGGATCTACTCGATCTGAGCAGGAGACATACATGCCTGCGTCGTGGTCGAAACCCACACCACGCCCAGATAAGTGGTCTTCTGTAATAGAGAAAGCACATTTTTCTTGGCGTTAAGTCTTAACCCCAGCTATTTCGTGTGAGCGAGAACGACATCTCGATGTCGAACCTCCATCCGCTCTGACTGAGCTAATATCAATCAATCGTTGATGTGGTTGAGTCGTGAAAGTGTGGGGTGAGAGTGCAAGGCCAAAAGAAGAAACCGGTATTGTTAGGCTTTTGCCCCCAAAAGCAAACCTCAGGAACTTCCTGTGATGAGGAAGGATGGAGATATGTGCATCTTTTAGATTGATCATGACACATCAGTCCTCAGACTTGGTCTGAAACACGACCTGTTTGAGTGCAAGTGTGCTGAACTTCAGTCACCTGACTGAGGCGGTTCACATAAGAGCAGATCTAAAATAGAAAGCAACCCCCAATCCTTGTGTGACGGAGACACTCGGTCACCAAACAACATCAATTTCTCAGGAGAAAGAGGGCCGCCGCACTCACTCAGAGGGGGAACACCGCACCAGCGCGGGCTTCCAAGCCCCAGGAAAGAGCTCTAGATATAGCAAACAGGTTGGGAGATAGGAAGAGAAGTCGTCAACCGGGTCTGCTAGATTAAGGTGCGTCTCCACGTTTTCTGAAGTCGCGCCGTGCTCAGCAAGCGCGGGACCGCAATCAAAAGATCACAGGAAAGGACACACTCTCGGAGCGTGCCCGGCGGAGAGCGGAGAAATAACAGCGAACAAAAAAAAAAACACAATCCGCCCCCCTGCGAGCCGACTGCGGCGAGCTACCTGCTCCTATAATGCTGTCCATTATAATATAGGCATAATATGCTTGGAATGGATGTGCGTGCAACTGGCAGAGTATTGATGCCCTCAGTAAATTGGTTTTTTTAATCTCCTCGGAGAAAGACAGGCGGATCGTCGTGCCCTCTCCCCGGTGGGAAGGACCGCACCGCGGGCTTCCGAAACCCCGAGAGCGTGTGCCGGATCTGGTGATTAGGAAGCAGATCCATAAGCGAAACCCACGAGCACAGCCGCCGCTCCGCCCCGCCTCGGCGAAAGCGGGGCCGGCACCGCGAGGAATGCTAGTGAAGGCTCTCTCCTCAAAGAGAGCCTTCCGAGAGTGAAGCAAGGCAGTAAGAGAGCTGACTCTGCGTGCTTTGCTCCCAAACAAACCCCGCACAGGCTGTGTGTATCCCCACTCGTGATATAACATTTCTTTGGGCAGGGAAGAACACACAACCTACAACGTGGCTTGCTCTCGCCCTTGAAATGCTTTGTCTTTGCATGAGCTTAGACATAGCTGGAGCTTATAGACTTTCACAATTGACAGACAACAATAAATATGACTGACACACACAGAGCGCTTCACTGAACGACAGAAAGCTGACGCTGGCTCTGCCGCTGGCTTATAGCCTTCGCGGTCATGAGTCCACTGCCGTGACCTCCGCTCAGCTATGACTGACACATGCTTCAGAATGCGGTCACGCAGAGGCGTTCTCCAAAGCGTTTTGATGCAGCTCGAGTTCCTGAAGAGGAACATGTGTTTCAGAATAGTCAAAACTGCTACAGAACAGACAGGTATTTGAATTTGGTATGAAAGGGCCTTAACGGATTGACTTTCAACACGTCGCATGAGTACCCATCTATTATATTGCAGAAGTTAAAACACATTGCCTAATTCCTTGCATGAGGGATTTTGGCCTATAGATCAAATATTCAGGTGACGCAGCTCTCACATGAGGCCTTGAGGTGAAAGGCCTGCAGACTAATGGAGAAAATCTGGAACACAAAGCTGTGTAGAAGGGGCTCTTTGCTTTATTCTAGCTTAACCCTGGAACACAGACTGGAGTCTGCTTAATGTCAGCTCTGTGGACCGAGCACTGGGTATTAACTACGGCCTTGCTATAAGAGAAGAAAGCAAACAGCAGACAGGAGAGTGTCACAGCCATAGACACCGGGTGATTAACTATTATTCTGTGTATGTGTGTCAATGAGAAACAGAAAGAATAAGGAAGGAGATTATCAACCACTGACTAGCTGTCACCTCATATTTGCAGCTAAAATCATATAAATCATATAAGTCATACTCATTAGTATCTGTAGATATTTGTATAGTGGGCTTTAGTACATGCAGATTTTTGTGTGTTTGCATAGATATTTTAAAATAAAAACATACTGAGCATCGGAAATGTAAATGCTTTTACATTTGTTAGAAATGTTAAAATGTTTACAGATATTTTGAGGTAATAGTCCTATATTTTTAGGTTTATTGTATTGCATTTATAATGCATTTCATTTAGTAAATAAATTAGATATCTTTTATAGATACAATTTTTTCATCATTGGTCAGAGAAATTGTAAGATTGTCCCAAAGTTGCATAAGAATAGATATAATGTATTATAATATAATATAATATAATATATGCAAAAATATCATGAAAACATTTTTGTTGTTGTCAATATGTTGTCTTTTCAGTGTCTACCCAAACATAAAACATTTAGATACTGTATGTACATTGTGTATATTTTTTAATAAGCAAATTGTAATGAAAATGAAAGAGATTACCCTGTAAAAATACAGTAAAAAAAGAGACAATGCTACAGACTGACTGTCATTTAATTTTTACAGTTAAAGCGTACAAATCCACACACAAAAAGTACAGTATGTAATACTTGTGTTTGTAAAAGTATTTCAGAGAATATTGGAGCCTGTGTCAAAAGAACTATTACTGTTGAGAAGGCGGATATGAGATGTTCGGTGGGGCTCCTAAAACAGCACCTCTCAGGGGACAAATGACACTGGGGGTCTGCACTCTACCATCCCACCACAAGCACACACACACATACACACACACACACACACTGGTATGATACATGACCCTGCTCTGACGCTCCTTATGGAGCGGTGCAGATGAGAAGAGGCAATCTAGAGAAAACATACTCACACATACACACCACACAACATGCACACTCTCTCGTTCGGGGCCCTACAACTCCTGACGTTGATTTGAAATAAATGGAGACTGATGATCAGTCGATGACAATTCCCGTAATCATTAAGCGGGGAGCGATTCATCAGGGGAGCGGAATCGGAGGCCTCTGTGTCACATTTATCCTGCTGGAGAGAAGTGCCGTGCAAGCTGCACTTTTTAAAAGGATTGATTACAATCCAGCTGCTGGGTTTTTTTCTTTTTCCCCACACTCCTAAATGTGGGATAATCAGGTATTTAGCCCAAAAAAGGCCCGGGAAGCGGGAGGAGAGGGAGCTTTGCAATCTAATTTCCCCACAGCCAACTCTTACTCCCCGCGCTGATGACTGTCTGGGGGATGTAATGATGCAGAAGACGCTCTGTCATATTAGACAGGAGGGATAAGGAAAAAAAAGCTTCTTCCAAAGCACTTTGCTATAAAAATAGCTTACGACCTTATGAACTTGGTTCTCCCTTAAAGGGCCAATTAGAATTAAAGTGCTGAATGGACAAACTAATAGATGAGGGTGTGGTTACTTTGCATGCTATTTGTGCATTCACATATTGCAATGAATTATCCTATTTTTGGTATTATTCTTTCTTTTTTTAACTTTAGTAATTATGACATGATTTTGAAATTCAAAAGTGCAGTTCATTGTGATCAGGATGCTTTATTAATCTTGTGTAATGTATTTAAAACTATTGATGATGTTGTTCTCTTCCTTGTCATCATTCTAATTATTATGCAAGTATGAATTCAGAATGTTACATATATTACCACTAAAATAAATCACTGTAATTGTTGCAATGACAACCAGTAGCAACTTTACTTAGATGGCAAGAGATTAAGAAATAATGTAAGAAGTTGTAAGAATAATGTAAGAATAATGTAAGAAATAATTAGCAATGTCAAGTCAGATATTTCACTCAAATGCTGAATCAAATCTTGATATTATCTTGATTATTCCATCTTGCATGAATACATATCTGCACTTATTTGCTCATCACATTATTACAATTGGCCATTATTTTGTGAAAAGTATATATGCAAAGCACATTTGTACTTTTTTACTGTTACCTTTCCTTATGCATGCAATTGTGTATTTACTCCATTTTATAAGATTATTATATTATTATTATATTATTATTCAGTTTAACATATTAAACATGATTAAAATAAATTACTATTACTATGCAGTATTAATATTACCTGACTATAAAAATAACACAATTTTGTTATGTCAAAACCAGTTAGATGTTATAATTTTCCTAAAGAGTTTCCTCTAAGAAGGGACATTTAAGCATTAAGACACGGAGCAAATTGTGACTGTTTTCAACTTAGGTTATGAGAACACAGCAGGGGATGATTTGAAGTAATATGTGATTTTATTCTTTTTTATTTTTGTAATTGAGCCATTAGCCCCTCCCAGGACCTTCTAGAAGTCACTAATTGAAACCAGACGACTAAGTGAGGCAACGGAGGTGAAATTGTTCTCAAATGTAAGGTGTAAAACTAAATAAAAGAAAACAGCTGTAATCTTGATCAAGCATAACATAACATAACATAAACACCCTAGTGTTGATGTTAAAACATAGAATGTGCACTCTGAGAGGAGAAATGAAGCATGACAGATAAAACAAATGATTAGATTTCACAATATATTTCTTCACCTCTGCTTTTCTTTCCAAAAAAAAAAGGTGAGGGTGTGGGGTGTGGGTGGGGGGACTCAGATGACTGCTCTTGCAGGGTTTTTAATTCAATAAATATGAATTGCCATGTCAAGACATCTGCACACAGATTAATTATTTAATGATAGACACTCTGTCTATTTGAAATATGACACTCTGAAGGCACTTTATGCAAACAGTCTGGATTGCAAGACTTGGGAAACATGTCAGAGCAGAACACGGAGTTCAAATGTAGTTCACTGTCATTAATGTTGCAGTGTAAAAGCAACTCAATGTGACGAAAAAACGCGCGCACAGGAACAAAAAAATGGGCTTGGGAAAGCGATGAGGGCCCTGAGTACAAGAAAAAAGACTTTCTCCCACAGCAGAAGTAGGATTTTAATGGCTTTTGTGCTAAAGCATTTACAGGACCTTGAGCATCAGAATACCTATTGATGTGGGCAAGCAGTCGGACAGACCATCTATTCCATCAAGTTAGTCAAAAAGCCCTGAGCGAGTTTTTGTCTGAACACAGCCTCTCAGCTATCATAAACCCTAAAGAAAACAATGCTTTTTGCTGACAGAACATCATATTTCACATTTCATTACGGCGAAGAGACAAGAAAGAGAGGGAGAAACTACAATTACGTTTCTGTGTGGAACAGGGCAAACAGTTCTGGGGCTGGATACCTTTGACACAAGCAAAATGATTATAATTAACAAGACTGATGATAATGATGATAGGCGAGAGCTATTGCCTGTGATGGGGCAGACAGATTGGACAAGCCTTCAAAGCAATATTTACCTGGGCTTTTTTATCTTGCATAAGGCATGAGAAAAATGCATATTCAGGTATTCGCTTCTCTTGTTCATGACATGTGAGAATTGTGAAATTCATTTTACTTGTTTTTCAACAGAACATCTTTTGATTCTATTAAATTCTTCACAAAAGAATAACACAATTACATGCTCATACAAGGTCAGTTAAGCTGCCAACAAAAAAAAAAGTTTTTTTTTGTTCTCTAGTGGCGCGGATTTCATTTAATCACAGGGAAACGGGTGAATAACTCAATAAATGAATGTATGAACCATAGGTAGATTGCTTTATTAGTGGACAGTTTTTGATAGGGTTTAATAGAATAATTTAGTGCTCTGGATCATTTATAATAATTTGAAAGGTTAATTATATTAATGTTGGCATCTGCTTTTAACATGCATGTTGTGATATGATACAGAGCTCCTAGCAAAAAAGTAATATATTTAAAATGCATTTATTTCATACTATGTATAGTTCAAATCTATTATCATATTTACTGACATATTCCGCGAGACTTACTGATATAAAATTATAATCGGTCCCACTTTATATTAGGTGGCCTTAACTACTATGTACTTACATTTAAATTAATTATTTGATACAATGCAGTTATTGTGCTGTACATGTTTTTACATTGTTCTTAAAAAAAAAACCTGTATGTAATTAGATCTGTAATTAATTTATGTTATTACATTTATAAATACACTGTTGACCCATTCCTTACACCTTAACCCACCCTTAAACCTACCCATACCACCAAACCTGTTCCTAACCTTACCCATATCCCACCTCAATAGCAGCAAAAGTGTTTTGCAATACAATATGAACACAATAAATACATTGTACTTATTTTTTTTATGTAACTGCATAGTAGTTAAGGCCACCTAATATAAAGTGGGACAAGAGGTATTTAAATGCAAGATATTCAAAGTTCCACTTTAGCACAATCATATATACATCAATATATCTTTAATTGGACTTCAGCACTAATTCTGCACAATTAAAATGCATTAAGTACAAAATTAGTTGTCCAGTTTAGCAGACATTAAGTATTGAGCTACTAACGTTACAATTGCAGGGTATTTTTATTAAGTACATATATATGTAATGGATCGGTAGTCCACTTAACATGAAATAAATGTATTTTCAAATAAATGTCAGTATATTAATTTTCAACAGGGGAGTTGGTAGCAAACATGGGTGGATATATATAAAGTTTTACATCTGTTGGAGCACAAAAACAATATTATGCCAATCAATACCAAAAACGTGCCATTACTAGGGTTGGGTTTGACACAATTGTGATTCGATTTTCGATCCCATTCGGATTAGATTAGATTCAATAAGATTATTTGGATATATATATATAAGGTACAGTACTTTTTAATTTAAACATTTAAATGGTGGCTGTCATAAAAAAATGGATTTATTCAAACATAAATTAAACATTGAAGAACAGTAAAAATGATAATGTTATATAGTGCATATATTTAGCAAAATACCCCTCTCTACAGTTTATTCTTATTTTTTTATCTGACTAATGAGTTTATGGTCACCGAATATGTTTTTCTGAGGTAAATGTGATGTTACATGATATTGTTTACATTTACATATTGACGTCTTTGCACGGCTGAAACACAGATTGAGCGATTAAACGAGACAGGATATGGTTTGTAAAGTTGTACTCTTTCTTTTAACTTACCTTTGAATGTTTAGTCATGTTTATTTTGTGCTGAAACTGGTATTAATGTGGAGGAGATGATTAGCTCACGTGCGCTATGCACTGCCGCGTCTGTTGATCGAGGCGCTACAGCGATCTGTCACTTTAAACAGCGCCAAAACGGCATTTATTGTTTAAATACTGCAATACAATGGACATAATTTGAAATCTGAGACTTTGTTTTATATTAAAAGTACCAAAGCACAATGCTTATTGCGATTTATTGGATGGGAAGTACCCTTCAATGTTCCGTCCATTAACTGAAAACAGGCTAGACTAATCGATTCTTGGGATTTAAGAATCGATATAGTTCTGTAAAAATGAGAATCGATTAATATTGAGATATCGATATTTTTTACTCAGCCCTACTCATTACATCAGTAGTATAAGAGGTTCAACAAACTAATCAAGCCAGTGAAATAAGAGCAGACTATGTTATTGAATGAAATCAAGAACATTTAGCTGAGCTATCTTTCAAGGTCAGAAGGGAATGCCTGCATATATTACAGAACTGTGAGAACCGGGCTGCCTGCTTGAACCATAACAACTGTCAATCTGATAATGAGTGAAGGTGAAGGCCATGTGAGAGATTAAAACATGAGTGTCTATAGCGCATCAGCTTCTAGCCGTCAGCTCCTGTGCTCTGCCGTAACAGCACCTAGCTGCTTAACCTCATTACTCGGTTTGTGGAACATGCCAGAAACAGGAAAGCAGAGGCCTGACTCCGCTTTATGAGACTTTCTTTTGCCTGCTCTCATGCCTGTCAGAAGGCTACTATCCCTACACCTCGGAAACTCACCCTTGTCTGCCATCAGTGCCATGTGAATGGCAAACAAGAGACAAAATAGTGTTACAACCATAGATTTGACTAAAAGAAGTGGACAGGATGACGTGTGAGCCATGTTACAGTGTTACAGATTAAATCACAATCTGTTCACCAAACTTTCACAACTAACAACAAACTAGATATCTATGAGCTGAACTGTATATTTTGTTTGTTCTGCCTTTTGGACGGACAAGAACTCATATACTACACTATTATATATAGAAAAAACATTTTGGGTTCCACAAAGAAACTTTCCATTTTTTTTCTCTTTCTAGAAGGAACCTTTTACGTAATAGAAATGTTCCATGGATGTTTTTTAAGATTCTTCATGGAACTTTAGATGCCAATAAAGTATCTTTCTTTTAAGATTGTTTTTTACTGCTGTGCTACTATGTGAGTAATTTTATTATGGCGTATGTGGCGTAATTCCAACCCATCCCTAAATGGCATGTTGTTAAAGTGAACTGGTGAATGGTTGCTTTTTGTGTCAGAATAACAGTGGACAGAATAAGTTGAGGGAGAGACTTTGCTGCAAGTCAACAGTCTGGCTACACAAGACTAAAATCACTCAGAGTTAACATCTTTAGCTGAATCGTCATTATGTTCAGAGACGACCAAATGTTTCCCAGAATTGAAAAAGGGAAATCGCTGGTGAGGATAATGATCATGCTTAGGTCATTAGCTACACTGTTAAATGACTCCAGAAGAATGCTTCGTCTGATTGGCTGATTGATCTGGCTTATGTGCATTCTTCTGCTCTTCCTTCATAATGCACTGGCTAAAACAATAGCTATTGACCCGTCTCTGGTGTACCTGTGAAAAACTGCGCTATAACTTCACTTTATTGTCACTTTTAAGGAGAGTCCACAAGGCTGTTAAGGATTTTTAGTGGCCACATGGAAACATTAAACCTTTTTTCCCCCTGTTGGGAGCATTTATAGTAGACAAACCTATTGTGAACTAACACTCAGATTTTCATTGAACTTTCATTGAAAAGTATCTCCAGAGATTGCAGTGACAATCTACAACCTACACTTTTATTCTTATTTACTGATGTTTGATAGACACTGATGTAAATTAGTATTTTCCATATATGACACTTTTAATAAATTGAATGAATTCTACCCCAAGGCAGGCCTTTCCCAAAAACAACCTAAATTCTATGTTTTGCCTTCCACCCAGGCAAGCAAATGTTACTGATCCGACTCCTACATTCGTGTACAGTTAATTGAAACGCTCACTGTGAGAATGCCGGGCTTGCAAATAGTTTGATCAATACACAGTGAGATGTGTAAATTGATCTTTGAAGTAGTCATCTCACTTAGTGAAGTGTTCAATCAGTCTAATTCAGAGCCGCTTGTGCCTCGTGTGGTCTTCAGCCAATTCATTTGCTGTGAATTTTCAATGAACGAATTCCCACTGCCATTTACTGATCGCTAGCAGGGAGTTTGTCTACTGAAAATGGAGCTCCATCCTGTTTACGACAAAATGGGTGTTTCAAATCATGGTTCCCTGCACTCATTTCAGTGAATAAATAAATAAATACATAAAGTAAAGTATGAATCAAGCATACTTTTTTATTTGCCATGCTTTTGGAAACCAGGCAAAAAACTAATAATAACAACAGTAAATTAAATGTAAACACTCTCTCAAAATAAAAATGAGAACTGTGCTCAAGATACTGTTCTCCATAGAGAACGAGATCAACTGGTACTACTAATAATATGGAAATAGTGTTGTGACAGCCACAAACTGTAACTATATACTGTACAGTTAACAGCACAGTTATGTAGTTTTTTTATTGATCTCACCCTTTTAATGATTAGTGGAGTATTCCAATTAAGGGTTGCAGTCCCATCAAGAGACCAAACACATCATGATCTGGCTTTGATGTTAAAGATCAGAAGTTATTTAAATTCTAAAGGACTAAAATCATAACAATCAATTCATGCATATTATATTTGTAAAAAAAAAAAACATTTAATATGAGACAGATGGGCCAAAAAAAGTGGCTGAGTAGCTGTATCTCATAAAAAAAAAACAATTAAATCAATAAATAAATAAATAGGGAGGGTGTACATCAACTGAAAACACATTGGCGCAACAGGTGCTCCCAGTGTTGACAGCTCAGTTGATTATAAATGGAAGCAATCAAAAAGTTCCCAGTGCAGACATGTGTAATAAAACTTTTTTTGATGGATGCAAGCAGGTATAGGCAGCTCATTTGTTGATGTCACCTAGACTATAGCTGCTCACATACATTTGTGTTTTAGGTCTGTAATAAGCAGGTGCTTCATTTAAAATATATATTGCATATAATGTATATACACTACTGTTTTCTAGTGTCAGTTTGAGGTTTTAAGATTTTTAATGCTTTTGAAAACAAAAAAATCTATTATGCTTACCAAGGCTGCATTGATCAAAAATACACTAAAACAGTGATATGGTAAAAATAATATTAAATTGCAGATAATATATTATATTTTAAAGGGATGGCAAAGCTAATTTTAGCAGCATTCAGTGTCACATTGAGCTTTTGATTTTTTGGACAAATGTGATTTATTTATTTAGTTAGGGAATCGTGATGAATAGAATGTTTCAAAAGGAAACAGTATTTTCTTTTAATAACAGAAAATATTTTATCACTGTAAAGTGTTATGCTTTAATCGATTTAATGCATCTCACTGAGTAATATAATAAATGAAAAAAAATCATTACTGACCACAATACTTTTAAACAATGTGTAGAAATATTTGGCTAAATAATATTATTACTTAATAAATATATTATATTTTAAAATGGCATTTATTCATGTGATGGCAAAGCTGAATTTTTACCAGCCATTCGTGCACTTATGCTTCAGAAATCATTCTAGGCTGATTTGCTGCTCATTTCTTGTTGTCAATAATGGAAAAAGTTGGGCTATTAAATATTTTTGTGGACAATGTGATTTATTTACTTATTTATTATTTGATGAATATTATGTTTTAATCAATTTAATGCATCCTCAATGAGTTAATAAATAATAACAAAAAAAAAAAATTCTGACCCCAAACTTTTAAACAATAGTGTATAAATATTTGGCTAATTTTTTTAAGATTCTTAAGATCGAATAAAATTGAACTGAACCGTAGGCAGGATTTAAGCATAAACATTTAACACTTGAAGAGTAGAAATTATCTCTGCTGTAGTTTAGAGACCCCTGCTGTAAAGTTTAATATAAGTGTACAGGTAAGGCACCCAGGACTAAAAATAACCTTAATGACCTTAATGGTACATTATACACTTTATGCATCCAGTCCAGGTTAAATTCATTGCTCTCTGAACTTCTAGTACCCAATTAAGGTTCGACTCAGTGGGCATAACAACAATTGTATTCAGCTCGACAGCTGAATGTTTACAACCGGGACCAAACCCCCCCCCCGACCCCCCCCCCCCCCCCCCCCCCCCCCACCCCCCCCACCCCCACCCCCCCCCCCCCCCCCCCCAAGTCCCCAGAGAGAAAAGAAGGAAGCGGATAGGGGGCAATGTCACAAAGGGAAGAGGACAGATCAGTACTGACGCCAGATATCAGAGCCAATCCCTCACAGGATACCACTAGCAGACGGCAATGCCGACGCACCGACGTCACCTCTACGAGACGTGCACGAGTAAGGGGAAAGAGCGGAGCAGCAGAAACGAGGCGAGTGTATGTGCACTCGCTCTGTGTCATTTCCTGATGGGACGTCAAACAGCAGGCACTTATCGCGAGCGGTATTCCGCAGCACAGTGGCATGGTCTTCACGTTGAGTGCCTGACGTAAGTCTAAGTTAATCAAGCCACGCCGGACTACCTGGAGAGAACAAACGTGTATGAAAGGGAGGGGAAAATGTGTGTTCCATATTCATGATTAACAAGGCAATTTTTCCACTCCTCAACCAATTGGCTGAAAGGATTGGAAAGGGATGGAAGTGAGTTAGGAAAGAGACTGAAAGTTATACGTTTCTAAATGACTAAGCAGCTTGGTACACGTATAAGAGTGAGAGAGATCAAGAAAGAGAGAAGAGAAAGGCATTAGATTTGTGTTGATTCTCACTGAATCACTGCTTTTACGTCCCATAAATTGCATGTAATGTTCAGTAGTTGCTTCACTTCATTTCTACAATTAAAACCTATTATTAGAGTATTAAGCAGTATTATGTGTTATACTGGTTTATAATATTTTGTCATTTATTGAAACAGATTATAATATTACTTTATATATCACTGCCTATAATATTTAAGAGTTGATATTATACATATCATTTAAAAATGCTATACCCAAAGATTGTGAATATATGGCATGCTGCTTTTGATACTGTGTAAACGTTTTATATTCTTTGTAAACTGTATTGTCTTTTTTATTTATCTATTCCCTTATTTTTATTTTATTTGATAACTAGGCTACATTATGTGTTTGTGTTTTATTTCTATATTTTTAAAGTTGCATGGGTTTCTGGTAGGTTTTAGGTTTGTATATTTGCTACGTGTTTTGTATTCATGTATATCTTTGAAAAGAAAACTCAATAAAACAGTTGCTAACAAAAAATTTAAATAAAATAAATAATAATAAAAATAATAATAAAAATGCTAGAACCACACTATATGTACAAACGCCAACATATACAAAGGATATCATGTTAACCAGTCCACATTACACTAAAAATAAATCGCTGGTTGATTATGTAAATTGTCTGGAAGAAGAAAAATATATATTTATTAAAAGCTGTCAAACTGTACAAACCAAGTGTTCTTCATGTGTGCGGTTTTTTGCAGGATTTCAGTAAAGGACATAGGGAGAAACTGATAAAGGTATTTTCCTTTGAAAATGAGAGCGAGGGAGTGAAGAGAGAGGAGAGAACTTTATGGATTTTCCTCCTGAAAATAATCTCAGCCTTCCACTTCAAGGGCACAGTAGGGGCTTTGCTTTGAATCAAGGCAAATGCAAACCCACCCATAGGTAGGGAGAGGTGAGCAGAGGTAAACTAGAAGGGGAAGTGGGTGGAGTGATAGAGAGGGAGAGAGAGAGAATGGGCATGCTAATAGAGCGAAAGGGGAAAAATGAGGATAAGAAATACAAAACATTTTGCTTTTCAATAGCATTGGTGCACCGAGGATCCCCGTGTCTGGCTAATGGAAATATACCAGGAACAGCATTTATTTGACACACCGTGATCTGACCTGCTAACACTGTGCTGAACCAAAAAAAAAAAAAACGTTATTAAATCTGATGCTTGTACGAGCACTTCCCTCGTGCAAGCTGATATGGATCAGAGCTAAGAAAGAAGTAGCTGCATTGTAAAGAAAATTAAGAATATGACTAAAAAAAATGTCAGTTTGTCTACTTTGTTTACAATACAGGCAAACAGAAAAAAGAAGAGGGTGATTAAAGCAAAAATGGAAGGATGTTTTGAGTAGTGTGCATGTGTGTACGAGAGAGGGCACGTTCCTCACATGCATCTTCATCAGGGTCTGTTTGAGAAAGACTTTTTATTTCACATATGGCTTCTGCTTGACAATTGGACATGGTCCAGGGCCTCCCTTCACGGAGAACATCCTTCATCTCTCTTTCATTATTCAACCACATGCCTGAAAATGGGATAATGGGGAGATGAAATTGGCCTCATTGTTATTACCAGTTTGATTATTTTTATAAGGACTCCTCTTACTCATGTGCTCTGTTTTCAAACCCATTTCCAAAGCCCCTAATGACATAATGAAGCTCTAATGAGCAGAAGAGACAAAGGGAGAGAAGGAGACGAGCTCATGTCCGAAAGTGGAACCATTAGTCAAGCTTGGAAAATGCGAATGTTATTAGCAACATCTGATTGTGCACTTTAATTTTTGAGAATGTGTATGTTCTGAGAAAAAAAAAAAAACTTAGGTTAACAGCCGACCCTATGATGCAATAGCAGCAAATGAAAAAGAAATCAAAGTTTTTACGAGCAATAAAAGATAAGGCTTTGATGTATTCCTTTTCATCTGCTTACATTGTTCACTACCTGTCAATGCGTTTTACTGTGATCGTGTTTGTTCAGGGGTATTTTAGCTGTTTCACACTTTTTCTGCACCTTAATTTCAGCTGGGGATGGGAATGGGATCCCGTCTGATTGTGTTTGCCACGGCCCACCTAGTACGCAGTCCGTCAAAACACGGGTGGCCCAGTGCCAGTCTAAACACCCTGTTCAACTCGCTGTGGGGGGAAGCTCATTCCAAACGATGTCTTTTTTATCATAAAAGCAGCAGGATGCCACAACAACTCACGGCAAACCTTTGCCTCTCGCCGGGAGAGTGTGTGATTTGATGCAGCCTAAATAAGAAGAAACAGGAGCCAGTAAATTAGAAAAAATATATCACGTTACCCCACCAACAACCTCAGTCACCGGAAAGGTTCCAGGCCATATAAAGTTTGTCAGCGGCGCTCATACGTTTGCGGGGTGTTGGGGCATGTGTGATTATATTTGCTCTGTGCTCTATCATTAAAGGGGGAGAGTGGGCTGCATCAATGTCTGTCTGGAGAGATGAAATTGCAGAAGGGATGCATTGCGCCTGTGCTAACATCATTAGAGCAGTCATTTACACGAAATTTCATTCAAATTTCATTAAGAGCGAAAGCTCACTCTCGAGAAATGTCTGTAACGCTGGTGACACAGACAGATGCTCCGACCCCAGATGCATAAAGGGTACAATTAACTCAGCCCTTTTTATCAGCAGGGTTAGTCAAATTAATCACAAATAACCATTTTATTTATTTATACAAATGTCTGAAGCTTTGCACAAATATACACAATTTGGCTTTATAAACCAACACAGTATATTGCCTGTTTATTACAGAGCTCTCTGAACTATTTAACTGCGATTGGCTTTGCATTTAATCCCCCTACCGGGATTTATTTTGCGATAATGACCAGATGATTGTGCATTATCCCTTACATATTGTTCACCTAGGGACCCATTCACACAGAATGTTTTCTCGAATTTGTTTTGTTATCTTTTTTAATTGTTTGTCCTTGAGCCAGCTTGACGTCTTTTGTCTCGAACCATGTTTTTAGACACTATGTCAAATTTACATCATTTAAACTTTTTTGAACAAATTAAAGTAGTTTTGAGACACCTACATCTAGCAGTTTTAAAATGAAAGAACATTAACAACTTATGAACAACTCTGCCTTTATTTGATAAGTGTGGTGTCATAATCACATTGTGTGTAGTAGCGGAACTAACTAACTAACCAACTGTTAAATTAATCCGCAAAAGGATGCATTTGCATTTATAGGTAGTATGTAAAGAATTGCTTTGATGGTAAATATTTAATTATTACTATTTTTGTACTAATTACCAGAGTAATAATAAATTAATGTGTTGAGTTGACAGACTACACTTCATATTACCTAATTTTTTTTATAAATTTTAACATCACACACGCAGTACAAAGTAATAAAGAAAGACAAGCATAATCATCAAAAGAATAATCTAAATAAAATGGCAGTCAATTGCTGTCCAAACAGCTTTGTTAAACACACTTTTTTTTCATTTATAAACCGTGTCATGCCTTTTTAAAAAAGAGAATGCCAGAATAATCTCCTAAAATATTTTCATTTAAAAAAATGTAAGCCGTTTGATAGAGCCTCTCTGATGGTATGTGATTTCCATTCAAGCAGCAAATGACATTCCCAATCATAGCACAGCAAGTCATTCCTCATTATTCTCTTTCTTTAATCACTGGCAGGGTTCAGTGGCTGTGTAAAACTTTAAGGTGTTTCGAGTGATGAGAACTTTAAGAAAAAAAATAAAATAAATTAAATTAAATTAAGTAAAACATAAAATAAAATAGCAAATGAAGTGCTTGATATTTCAAATTCATGAGCCAGTAATCTAATTTCTAATTAGTTTTAAATTACAGAAGTTTAAAATGGAAATAAACCAATACTTTTTAATCCTATTCTTATTTTCCTTTTGTAATTTTGAAATTATATTTTATAGGCATAGATTTTAACAAAGTAAATAATCTTCCTTCTTTCAAGTTTTATTAATCATCTGTATATATATATTTTTTTGATTCAAGAAACTACATCATGGAGTTTTACAAACACTGATAGATCAATTAAATATATTTAAGTTCACTCTCAGCAGCTCGTACTATCACATAGTCTGCGTGAAGATTTCTTTAGACATGTCACGCTTAAAGAGCACAACGCATGAACTACTTTAAATAATTCTCCACAAAACAGCATGACCCTGTGGATGAGTGTTTGGTGTGCAGGTAACAGAAAGACAGAAAGAAAAACAGAAGAAAATAAAGGATAGAGGGAGAGGAGGAGAAACGTGCGTGTCTACCTCCAGTAGAGGGAAGGGCATGAGGTTAATGAAAAGTGACAAAGCCAGATAGCCTTTCCATTCGCGTCTCTTTGGTGAGTATGTTGCTACGATGGAGTGCACCCAAAAATCCTTGTTCCCTTTTAACAAGGTCAAAACCACGGTCGAGTGCTATTCATGTTCTCCTTCTCCTCCTCTTCAATCTCTCTCTCCCCCTCCGTTTTCTCCCTCCCTCACAATGGCAGAGAAACCTTCTCAACAATAAAATCCCACCCTTCTATGTCAAACCCAATGACTTGCTTTTGAATCATCATTGAGAAGTGAATCTCAAAGTGATTAACTATATTAATTATAAAAAAGAAAGAAAGAAAAAAAATTAAATGGCCACATTACTGGACACATTAAACCTTACTAATAGCTGCCTAATTCGATAGGTTTGGGCACAGAGAGGTTAAGGAACAGCATGGGGTATGCTTTTAAAATGTGGGTGTTTGCAGAGTATGTGTGCAAAGTATGTGTGCGCACATGCGTGTGTGTGTGTGTTTTCTCCCCTCACACTTTTAATTCTGATTAAAAATGGAGTGTTAATGAAGCATGAATAGACTAATTGCTGCTGTCATCAAGGCAGCAGGAGACAAAGCACTTGACATTTGGAACAAGCTATGAAGGGATGACATCGGCAAGAAGGAGATGAAAAAAAGGGAACTTCTTAAACCTTTCTGGAGAGGGTCAAAAGAAACTTTGGGACTTGTTAAATTATTGCAAAGTGCAAATAAGCTTGTCTGGAAACTCTCCTCTCCTTCAAATTAAATGTGTGAGTACAAAAAAGTAAGAATAATGTAAATATCAAAATATTTTTTTGAGGTTGAAAAAAAAATATATAATAATAATAATCCACACTAGATCTAGTGCAAGGTGTATTTACATTTTTTAATTTTGCATACAGTTTTATAACTGTAGAGTAACAATAATTTTTCTGATGTAGAAGGTTTAAATTTATATTCAAGCATTATAATGAAAAACTTAACAAATCTGTTAAAAGGACATTTATTTGCAATTAAAAGTTAAAGTTCTAACTTTGCAACAATCGTTAGGAGGCAAATCAGTGGGCTGATTCAAACTCATCTATCCTAATTCTACAATCAAGCACTGCTTTTAGCCACTTATTAAGACAACCTCCTACTGCAAATTTATTTAGATATATGATGTTTGAGGAAATTAGATGCATGTAGGGGGTGTAGTTGTGATGTTAAAAATCTAATATTTGTTAGTGTATGGGAAATAATGTTATTAGTTGGGTGCGCTGGAAAAGCAATAAAATAAGATTGAAGGAAGAACAATTACAATGCATTACAAGTTGCCATCATCAATGACGTCATATTTGTAAGTGTGCCAAAATGTCAGGAACATAAAAATACTCTCAGAAAAAAAACAATTTCATATAATGCAATTGTAAAACTTGAATAGCATTAAATTATTACCAAATAAGTTATCAAATGTTGTTGTTATTATTATTATTATTTTATACGAATGCTATCAACAATGTATTTTGTCATTTTAAAAACCACAAAAAAATCTGTCATAGATTTTATCACTTTATCGCTCATATTGTTTTATCACTGTTTTTACAATGTCCCACCTGAGAAGGAAAAAAAAAACACTGGAGACACAAAAAACATTTGGAGAGATCTGAGTACAGTGAGAAAAGCTCTTATACATGATTGCTCTTAAGACTGATTGCAATGCTGAGTAAAGAGTTATTTGGAAAAAGACGTAAAAAATACTCACAGTTTGTGGGTAAAAAAACAATCTGTTCCCTCCCCAGCACCATTTGATGATTGCTAAACCTTTAAGAACACATCAGTCAAAAACTAAAGTAAAAGTTTAGAAAAAAGAAACTTAATTTTGGATTGTGTACTGTGTTCGGTCTGCCAGTCAGAGGAATAAATATGTGTAAGACTTTCTTGCAATAGTTTTGGGGCGGCATTTCACATGATTTATTCAGATAGTATATTACTCTGTTAATTATTGATATCTCAATTAGAAGAAAGTTGGGAGACATGGTTATGGCATACCTACTTTACTGGCGTCTAAGTGCCGCAGTGTCTCTAATGAGGGGGGAGTCTCGGTCTGTGATGACCATAATGCTGATTTAGCTCCACTAATCTAGTCATGTTTTGTTTTTCTCCTATTATTTTCGCTATTAAATAGTTGTAATTGTGACTCAACAGTGATCTAAATGTATGCCACTACAGTGCACTTACTAGCTTGGGTTTATCTTGTAGTAATTGCTACAGAAAAAAAAACAATAAATAAATAAATATATTTTATACACACACACACACACCACTGTAATTCACTGTGATAGAAATTGCTAAAGATCATGTTAATATACTGGTAGTTGACAATATACGGTATATTAACTTTTCAACCATTTTTTTTGTGTTAAAATGTACATAAGGCTAAGTTAATATTTTAGTGTTTCAATGTTTTGATTCACTTTCTGTCTTTACTAGATAATTTTAAATGGTTCTGTGATGTGAAAAATACATTTTTAATCTACAAATATTCCACATAGTCTTGCAATTTATACGAGGTCACAAAAGCTGCATGAATAATGAACACGTTAAATAAAATAGACAGCAAAATACTTCTTAAAACTGTTTTAATAATTTGAATAATGCAGCATATTGGTAAAATATTGGGGGCTATAAATCTGTATCTAGAATATTATATATCATAGATCTATCTATATATCTATATAGTATATATATATAGATAAATATTGTTTATAAATATATAAGCACGGGGTTATTTATAAAAGGCGGCAACATTTTGATAATAGTATTTATTTATTATTAAGTATTGTTTTATTAAATAAAGTTAAAGTAACACTTAACGGTTCTTAACGTAACAAGAAATAAAAGGGAAAAAAATAAACAAAGAAACTTTTAAACTGCCAGTTTATCTATTTTGATTGAAAGACTTAAATTACTGAAAAAGGTTTTTTTCTCAAAGTAGCTAATGTCCCTCAAGACTAACTGACCTCCAAGAAGAATGTTGATGAAAGAGCCCAAAGGATCTTGATTTTCTGCCCAAGCCTCTCTGTGTTAATTATAATTCCAATGTTGAGGTAACTTTTGATCGAGACAATAATTATTAATTAAAATACTCATATCATAATATAATTATATAGCAAGTACAATAAGATGCATAGTCTGTAAGAGACAAAGAACTGTGTTTTTACACATCCTACACATCTGAATCAGAAAAACTAAATTATTTTACACAAAAGTATAGAGGTTAATTGTCCAAATTATTGTGAAAGAATTACACAGTAGCATGTCGGTCCTGCATCTCTTTCACGTGCAAGTGACTGACAGAGATTGAGTGTGGAAGTTTTTCTCCGAATGCGGATGGGCCTCCATCAATTATGTATGCCAAATTAAGCACAGAGGCATGGTTACTCAAAGAAAGGTCAAAGTAAGCCAATAATGATTTTTTAATGACATTTTGAAAGGATCCCATTTTCATTCCTCTCAGGCGTTGTTGCTGAGACGACATGTAATAACAAATCAGGCTCTCAGCAATACAATACAACACAGATGAGTCATTTGTTTCATAGTCAACTTATATAAGCGGTTCATCTCAAGAGGTCAAAGGCTAAACAAGTAAAAGAGCAAAGAACCAACCGTGGAATAGCATGACAACAAGAAACTACTAATAGAAGTCTCCAAAGCATATACAAATTGCATTTCTTGCATAACAAAGTCATATTGCCTAAGCAGATGTGACTAAAGGTAATAGCTGAATGTGGTCTCCTTAACCCAAGGCTGTTAATGGATAAGCACTATTAAGAACACAAAGAGACCATTCATTGAGGCAAAAGTGTTACGATAATACAGAGTCCCTTTGTAACACACACCAAACACACACAATCGCACAAAAGGAGGACAGCGGTACAGTTCACCCATACCCATGTAATTGAAGGTGACACGGCATTTGTCCAATCAACAGCTTGTGCCTTAATCAGGTCGACCTATTAAAGGGTTCACTAACCTAAGCGTTACATGGGATTATCACACGCAGTTGGTCTAATGCACGGAAAGTGAGGTGTTTATTATATATTTATTTTACTGATAGACAGGATGAAGGAGTGAAGAGAAGGCTGGCTTTAAGCGCTTACAGAGTCAGTCACGCTGGGAATCTAGCACCAGTCAGGCAGAAACACTCCAGATGTCACCATCACTTGCCGGTGTGTGTGTGTCTGTGTTTATGTGCATGAATGCATAAATGTGTGTCACTAAGTGTATTATTGTGTTTTAGAGTGTATGAATGTGAGCTTGTGTGTAGGGGAGAAAGAGTGAGAGAGCATGTTTGGGACAGAAAAAGGAGGATGTTCTTGTTTCTTGCAAAGTATTAGCAGTTTTTTTGTTTGTTCCTGAGAGAATCCATACTTAGAAAGTGTGCTTTCTCACACAGCTGACCCCTGACAGACAATCCATCGAAGCCTGCCGCAAATGCACAATCACTCCCGACTCGAAGCATTACAGATGGCTTCACTGATACAGCATATTTCAGGTGTTTCAAGAGACTGAGAGCAACAGCTGCAAGGTATTATCATGAAACGGTTCACTGTAACTTCTCAAAAAAGAAACATCAAGTCCCCATTGCAAAAGCTTGCATCAGGCACACTATGATCAATTATTTTGTTTGACATGCTAGTTATTCAGTTCTTAGTAATGATGTTGAATCCCTAACAGTTACTAGACAAGTACATTTTTAAAGATGCTGATATCCAGAAAAAAAAATTCATTTTGTCAATTCTTTTATATTAATTGTGCATGTACATAAGTAAAAAAATGGGTCCCACTTTATATTAAGTGGCCTTTACTACTATATTCTTATATAAAAAAAGAAGTACAATGTACTTATTGTGTTCATATTGTAGTGAAAAACACTTTTGCTGCTATTGAGGTGGGATACGGGTAAGGTTAGGGATAGGTTTGGTGGTATGGGTAGGTTTTAGGATGGGTCAACAGTGTAATTATAAATGTAATTACAGAAATTAATTACAGATGTAATTACATGCAGGTATTTTTTCAAAGATATAAGTATAATGTAAAAACATGTATGTACATAATAAGTGCATTGTAACAAATGATTAATTTAAAAGTACATAGTAGTTTAGGCCCTTATATAATATCAATATAATATTAATATAAAGTGGGATATTTTACCAAAATATTTCTACTTTATTATTGACACATCAGAAATTTTACAAAAATGAATCCTTTGTTAAAAATTAAAAAATTGACCTTTTACATGACCTAACACTCCGGCCTATGACTTTCTTATTCAGTTTACCTACACAGCTTCACGTTGAGTTTTTTTTTAATTCACTAATTGGATTATTCTTATTATCATCATCAGCATCATGTTTGATTTTTGACTTAACCGAAATGTGCATAAGACTTAATTTATCAAGGACATAGTCTAACCTGTTCACATTCTATGATGGAATGGACAAGTATTTGTGTTGTTCATTATCTTTAAAATGTCTTTATTTACTTTCTTTGTACAGATTGAGTTTAATAATATTAGCTTTTCATCACTCCCTGCACTTCATTTCAAGCACAACCCCAGTTTGAGAAACACGTTATTTTTACACCCTATAATCATTCAAGCCAATGTCTTTCTTTCTTTATTTTTTATTTATGTACTTATTTACTTACTGAAATATCATGTAAGTTGTATTTTTGATTACCAAAAACTGTCATTATTATAATAATTATTATTATTATTATTACTACTACTACTATAAAGTAATCTCTTTAGTCAACAAAATCGTGTACTCATGAAATCTTTCTCATTTCAAGTTTTGATTTCATTTTAGTCAACAAAGGTGAACTGGATGGCAATGTTTCATAAGACTGATGAGAGTGGAAAATCGAAAGTCTATTAAGAGTTCATTCAGTGACTAATGTGCTTGAGCAAATTCATCTTTCGCATTCACAATAGTAGCCTGCCATCTCTTCACCAACATGAAGTGCCAAAAATCTGACCTTGTGGTTTGAAAGGAAACAAAAGGGTGATGTCCGACTAAGCCCACAAACTCCATGGCAAACAATGAGTGAGAACACTGCATTATTTGGTTTGTGGTAATAAATGTATGTTACAACAATCCATTTCAAAATAGCACTGCATTATTGATATGGACTGAGTGAGCCCTCCAGCGTCAGAGAAATAAACGTCTCATCTAAATTCACTGGCCTCACTGCTATAATGCAAACACACACACAAGGTTATATCCCAGGGCTTCAGCCACTGACTTCACCTCAATGTATTTATTTTTATTTTTTCTTCTTATATGATATACATCACATTTTCCCTCTATTCATTTAATCGGAGAGGGGAGAATTGATGACTGAACACTTGTGTTGAATTCTAAAGCACTGGAACAAATGTGTTCATGAGTTGTTGGCATCTCAGTCTATTATGTGAGGAACCGTATTGAATAAAAGTGTTTGTTTTTTTTCTTGGCAAGTAAGCATGCTGCAAGTGTGCCATTTAAAAAGGCGCCAATAGGGGATGATACAACTATACTGTAGGCCGTTTACTAAAAGTCCTCAATGCAAAAAGCATCAAGAACATCAGCACTCTCGTGTAGTCAGGCACTACTGATTCGACCACAATTTCTGCAAATGCCAAAGGCTATTTAAACAGCTTAGTCTATTATATAAAGTCAGTGAAAAAGAGTACCTGAGCACAAGTTCTGTGTTGAGGTATGTGCATGGGTGTGACTGCAGGACAAGATAATAGGTTTTTATAAAGAACAATACAAAAAAAACAATGGTCAGAGCACCACTTGAGTCATTGTGCCTTTGCTCATGTTCTAATAGTCATAATACAAGAAATGGAAAAATAGAAAGGAATTAAATTACCTCATTGCATGTGCCATGAAAATCAAAGGTGCCGCCTGTATGATCTTTAAAAATCCTTGCTAAATGCTTGCTTCAAATCTACAGACAGACAGAAATTTAGAAAGATGAACATATCATATCACAGCATAAGAAGATAAAAAAATAAAAAATAATATTTAACAGAGATGCCACCTACCACTTAACACACTGATTAAAAAAAGGGTGGGGTTCTTTTAGTTTATTAAGGTAAATAAATCAAGACACTGGCAATTGTATGCAAACATTTTGGGTTTGCTGGCAGTGAGTCAGAAAGTATGGCGGGGCTGCATTTGAGTGTAGCTGACTCACTGAGTGATTATTGCCATAATTAATGTGACACTGGTCGGGTCAGCCGGCACCCCTCATCCACTGTCAGAGCAGATGAGGCGAGGGGTGGATGACACGGTTTAACCTCGCTTGTTCAGGTCTCCTCAGGCAAGCACTATCCTCCCTAGGGTATTGGCCAGCTACTCGGCAAAAACCAACAGTGGTGACATGAGCGCTGGTTAAATTTTAATCGCAGAAAGCGAGAGAGAGGTCTGAGTCTGACAGTGTGACCTCCTTCAGCCTTCCCCTCTTATGAGGAAGGATGTTGGAAAACACAAATGAATGAATAAATTATAGCTGCAAAACATACTGGAAATTTTGGATAAACAACAACAAAAATCTGAATATATAAAACAGATATGACACAGATTTTAAATCTTAAATATTAACAAAGGCACTCATTCTCATGAATAAAAATAACAACATGAACAAAAATAAACTTCTTACATGCTTGTTATTTGTAAATCACTTGGGTAAAAGTACCTTCAATTATTATAATTATAATAAAATAATTTACTGTATATAAATCTAACAAACTATATATTGGCAACAATAGGCCTATTTGCTATTGGCTGATAGCTATTTTTAACAGTATTTATCACCATAAACAATATTCAAAAAATCTTGAAATTTATATATGATTCCTAACGACATACAATTTTATATACCGCAATCTCAATGTCCCTCTATTATTTAAAAAGTTTTTTTTTTTATATTTGGAAAATTAATAATTTTTATCAGGCTATTACTAAGCATGCAAGTCAAACCAAAATTATTCAGAGCACCAGATATATATATAGATATATAATATATATATATATCATATATATATATATATAGTGTACTAGATCTATTATATATATATATATATCTGATAATATATTACTAGTGGGTGCAGACACATATTTATTATGTAAGTGAGGAGTAAAATAAAGTGAACTGACGTACCCAAAAATTCTTCATACAATGGACGACCAGTAAAATTTGGGATCAAAAAAATATTCAGACACTTTGACCTGACCATGTTTTGCTTAAGTGTTTTTTTCTGTAATTGCTAATGTAAACTTTTTACACCACAGATTATACAAATTTAAGCATTGATTGGTAACTGGTTGACCTAAATTGGTAATATCTAATTGTGTACTTAAATTTAACAGCTGACAGCTAGTCAACCTAATTCATTACATACCTTTCTATCAAAGTTATCTGACATTATCAAGATGAATTTGTTCTGACACAGTTTAACTCTGAGTTCTTGTACTATTTTATTACCATTTTCTAAACTATAGTGAATAAACTGTGATATAATGTGAGAAATGTTGAAGGTGTCTGAATAAATTTTTGTTTGACGGTATGTATTTACGTATTTGTGTATTTAAGTGTTTATTTATTTAAAGTAGTTATAACATTATCATTATATCAGTTAATAGCCATAAAATGAAAATAGCTCATTGGAGATGGCCAAATTTCAAAAACAGTGTATCCTTAATGTAAAAAGTTAAATGCCCCTCACAATGAATGGACAATCAAAACAAGATAATAGTAATAAAATCAGTCAAAAGAAAGTTCTTGTTGATATCACATATACAGTCATTCATGAAATGCCTCGGGCAAAAGTTTGTGGCAATTTTCTATGTAGAGAAGCTCTCAGCAATAATTGCTTTAACATTTGTTCCAGGTCAAGTAGTTAAGTGAGTAATGATGTGTCAAAGCTGTGTAGTAATGCCATCAATAAAGCAATTACCACTTAGCCAGAGATTATTATGAGACAAAAGCGCATTATCTTCTGCCCAAAAATATAATAACAAAGAAGTCAGGTCATAAGACATATTGTATTTATTTTTTATGCTTTGGACTGGACCAAGTAAATACAGTTGCCAATGGTATATGAGATCATTTCCACAGTAAGAGAAATTAAGGGCATGCAAATAACACAAATTCCTAATTTGAAATCTTGAAATTGGGAAACAGTGTCGACTGCAACACAATGAGGACACCACTTAAGTGCTACCTCACTTCTGTCATGCATGACTTTAGTTTGCTTCCAGCTGCTTAACCGTCTACGCCAACATGTTCTTTATTGGCGTGACAGAATAAGTCCAGGCGCTTTGCATGTTCACGAACAGGAGAATTTTCCCCTGACTTTTCAAGATGTGCTTAATTAACTGACACTGGCTACAGAGACCTGACAACGTAAGTAAGACCTGGACATAACTGCTGATGACACCTATACTTCAATTTTATTAGCAGCTGCCTTTGCTAACTTCCCTTTTCATTTGCTCCTTTTCTGAACCCACACTTTGACCTTCAAGAGGTTGGAGATCATTAACAATGAGAATATGAAAATTAAATCCAGCTGGAAGAACAGCCTCACATAGTGCAGGTGGTGTGATTGAGCATATACTACTACATAGTCATTTCAAATTATATTCATATTTTTATATTTTATATATATATATATATATGATATATATATAAATTTTGATATATATATATATATCGTATATTATAATATATATCATGTACTATTTTTTTTCTCCCCTTAAGATGTAGAGGCCTCATAGGGCTACTTGATCGACCACAACAGAGGGCATAAGCAGCAGGGAGTTGGAAATTGAGTCAGCATTGGTTTCCCATGACAATGAAACTTTGTTCCTTACCAATTAGGTTTTGGCTGTGGACTTGGACCCGCACGTTCATGTACATTCCTTAAAGACAGGCGCTTTGCTTTTGGTCTCGGCCACTACTTTTTTATTAACTGAAGGTTGTGCTTTACTACATCAAGATTTGAGAATTTCTACTATGAAGTACGCTAGGGGTTTAAATGCCTCGGAGCTTCAGGGCGATGCTGTAATTGTAGTTTTCTGTCATTTAGGTGACATTCTTCAATGTGACTGCCAATTTTCCTTTTAAATAGGTTGAATCCATGCATTGAATTGTACATGCAGTCATGACATATATATAAAAAAGCATTTTAAAAAAGCATCAAAGAGCAGAGAGACATAACATCTTTCTGTTACCCTACTAGCTTCTTGGCTCAAAGCTATAAGTCTGACTATCAAGCACCATCTCGAGACAGCTGTTGACGTAAGCACTCTATACTTCTGAGACTTCACACTCCTCCATATTTGCCTTCCTTCTTTTTATCCACCACATTATTAAAACAATAGCACAGGAAAACAGCCTACATGCTCATTTAGAGAATCGGGCATGATTTATTGTCTCACAAACAAAAGTCTTCTTGTTTTGAGTAATAAACGGCACATTGCACACAACATTAAATTTTTATTGTGTGCCAATTGCTTAAATGTAAGGCGAAATGAGCCAACCTAAATATGATTTTTAAACCATCTAGCCAGAATAGTTGAGCCAAGTTAAATAAGCCTTAAAAAGCAAGTAGGTAGGAACTCATACTTATTACTTGGTGTCATTATCTCAGAAGCAGATAAAAGGGAGCTATATTTCATTTTTATACAGATGAATGTTGACAATTAAACGTTTCACAGGGGGGTGTCTATCTGCGAGCACTAAATCAACCTCCAAGCATGGAAAATATGAGGAAATAGGTATTCATGCTGAAGTATGTTTAAATTACTACTATATGTATGTGGGTTTCTTTGACTTGTGAACTAGCCAGCAGGCTTGCAGGACCTGAATTAAATATATAGTATCATATTATTTTACTGTAAAATGTGGTCTGTACCTACACAGCAATTTTTCAGTTAGACATGGTCTTGGATTATAATATTCGAATTCAAATTTATTACAAGGATGACAATAAAGATTATGATCGTAATAAAAATATAATTACAGTACATATCCAAATACATTGTGTTGTTAATATGGACCCCACAGACATTAAAGTATATTATTTAATATAATTGCAAACAACATTCATGCAGTCCAAACTCATAGGAAAGAGGAACATGATCAAAACTATGATATGTGAACAGAAGATCCTGTCGATAAAATTAGTATTTGCCTGTATTTACAAAAGATTGTGGTGATGAGAAACTGACAATTAAAGTTATTGGTCCCTTAAATGTAACTAGCATTTCGTTTATTTATCCTATTAATCCATTTACACTGAAAAAAAAAATTAATTCTTCCGTAGCGCCCCCATAGACAGAATTGGACCAAATTTAGCGACTGTTCTCTGTGCAATTCATTGGTTTATATCTTTCAAAGGATTTGGTCAAATAAAATGTCTGGAGGGTCTCTAGATTATAGACACCAAATTCAAGTCAAGTCGATTTATTTTCATAACACTTTTCACAATACACATTGTTTCAAAGCAGCTTTACAGAGTTTCAAATTCCATGTGCATCAAATAAATGGTCATGGGACAAGTTCAAAAAGTATGTTTATCTTATTGGTGAAAATGTTTTTAAATGGAAAAGGAAAACCATATGACCACTGGAGTCAGAAAAACTTGGCATTAGTCACCTCCCTGAGGGAACAGGATCTTATAAGCCCATATCTCCTGTTGCTGTCAATAATACTCCTGTCACAACCAATTCAGTCAAAATGCACACAATACCATGATCCATAACGTACATCGAGCAGTATGGGATGAACATGAACGCTTCTGCTATTTATAGAATCCTTAAAAAAGAGAGCTTTGTTTCAGTGATTCATATATGAACAGATAAATAACATTGATAAATAACATCTAAAGAAATCAAGAGGTAAGAACAAGTCAATGAAAGAATGAAGCATAAAAAAGAAGGGGTGTAAAAAAGGTTAGAAATACGTAAGAGCATTAAATGCCTTGCAAGCTGCTGCTGCTGATCAGTTGCTAGGGTGAAAATATGAAATAAGAGGCAGAAGGAGTGAAGCTGTTGATTGGCTGTTAGAGAGGTCGGGCGGCGGGTACCACCAGAGCGCAAAGAGAGGGAGGGAAAAAAAAAATCCAAAAAAAAATCCTTGATCGAGACAGTCCCTGGTGTCACCCTAAAAAACCTCTCTCTGCCTTTCACACAGTATTTATTAAAGGCCATACTCATCTATGTTATTCTGTATGTCAGAGCAAAGCAGCAAATCTCTCAGCACTAACAAGTGAGCTCCAAACTCCCAGCTATTACAGCTAATTACAGTCTAATGACTGAAGTTGCTCGAGACCTCTCTTTTGTTGTTTCCTGACATTAACCAAACAGTAGGTTATACTTAGAATATGTTCCCCTGACCCAGTGTCCCTCCTTTTCTGTAATTCGACAAACATGCAATTAGTTTAATACAATTTGGTAACACTTTATTTTACAGTGTCCATCTCACGTTACAAGTACATACTATAATAGTAACGGTAAATTATGCATAATTACATGCCTAAACCCTAAACTTTGTAGTAAGTACATGTTAATCAATATTACTCAGTACTGTCTTGTGTAATTCCATTTGCCAACACGGAACAACCTGTAAAATACACAGTAGTGTCCCAAGATTTGTTTAAGAAGTTCCTTCATTAACATATTATCACAGCGACATCTGCACATGTTGCAGTAAAAAAACAAAAAAAATAAAAAAAAAAAAAACTTGTCAGACCTCCCTAGCAGGGGTCCAATCAGACTTCCTTTGATTAAAAGAGAAAAAAGAGCAAAGAAAAAAAATGCTATTGAAATTCAAGATCCAAAGGCTTGGCTGAGACACAAACATTTAGGAGTGTGTGTATGTGTGGTCGACAAGAAAAAATATTTATAATAGAAAGACGCCAGAGGAGCGGGTCTTGAATACTTATACCATTTGATATTTCCGTTTTTTCCTTTATTTAATCAATCTGCAAAAAATTTCAACCACTCTGTGTTTTTCTTCTTTCCAATCTGTGTTGCTGTGTATACATTACTTGATTTCAAAAAATACTTCACTGATTTTTAATCCAATTGCTGCATATAACCACGCTGTGACACAATTTTAAGGTTTCTGAATCCTTTCCGTCCCCACTTGTATCGTATACCGGGTTTTGATTAGGTACCTAGTTACCATGGCACGACTCTTCAACATCAATGTCTTCACACGGTTCTTCAAGCATATGGGCCATATACTAACCCCTTTTTTTTTCCGCCCCAAGAACCATTCCGTCAATGGTCTTCGCCTTGACTTCAGGCGGTATTTATTCTTGATAAGCTAAATGAATCTCTCTCCGTCATTAAACTAGAATCCACAGCATGAGGACTTCTAGAATTACAGTCAAAATTTGTGCGGTGACAATCCCATGTGTGTACTTGTGAGTCACACAAGTCTCTTTTTCTCCATACATCATGGTAATGTGAACTTGTGACACTGCCTGTGATAGACCTGTTGTGTGCCAAGCCTGAGTACACAATTACCACTGATTTGCTCATCTAGAAAAGCAAACTCAATCAAAAATAATGACTCTCTGCTCTGCATGTATTTGCATAATAATAATATCGCTACCTTAAAGGAGTCGCCAAATAAACTATTTTTCCTCTTCTCCCCGACAATGAAGTGGAGGAAATTGATTTTCACTTTTCCACATCCGTGTGCTGCCGCAGCAAACCTATTTCAAGCTTTGCATTACTGGCAGCAAGCATAAGGCAAAAAAAGGCTAATATAAATAACTGAACAAATAACTCCATAACAGTGCATAATTAAAAAAGACAATAGTAAATCTATGGATGTTTCACAACGCTGGACCAGACGCTGGGAAGAAAATGAACTCGCCAAGCACCATATGGCAAGTAAATAAACAGAGAAGTTACTCATATTTATATTATATTTAATGCAATGAATATATATTGAAGAAATATGCCTAAGAAATATTTATGCCAAATATGTTCTCTCAATTCAGGTGAGGAAAAACTTCATTCCATTCGAAACCCTTGCTGGATATCTCTCTGGAAGCTCACGTGTGTATTCCTGTACTGCACATACTTTTCTACAGTCGTAGGACAGCAGGAAACAGCGATGGGACACAGGGAAAATGACAGAACATGGGGCTGGGCATAATGCAGGAGCATGGTAGTGAAAAATGTATTCATGAGTGGCTGGCAGCATGTGTGTGTGTGTGTGTGTCGCATGACCGGGTGCTCTCACGTAGAGGCCCGACCCAGCCTGCAGTAGTGATGGATGAGATGGCCACAGAATTGGACAGGTAATACAGCACTGTGGGAAACAGATAAATAAATACATAGGGGACCAGCTATATAAACGAAAGGACTACAGATAAACTCCTGCAATTGCCTGAAGAGGAAATGCATGTATTCAATGGTAGGGGAGCACTTAGTACACATATTAAGAGATCACCTCTGTCATTACTGGTCCCACACAGCGGAAGAGACCGAGTTAGAATCAAAAGAACTAAAGGGGGGGAAAAATATAGGACTGTGTGCACAACAATTTCAAAGCACTCTCTTTTGATTTAGACAGCATAATACAGCAGTGCTGAACATGTCGAGGACATTATTCAGTATTTGATGTGACCTGCAAGGCAGTTGTAAATAGCAGAGGAGCAGGGTGGACGTCAAAGTGAAAAATCTGTTTTCACAATCTGCTTCAGTAAAATGTTAAATATATATTTCATGAACAAGTCCAAAAGAATATAATGCATTGATAAGAAAAAAAAAAGTAGTTGGCGAACATTAATATATAGCATTATAGATATACAGGCATGAAAGTAACTCACTCAGGCAAGCACACACAAAGGTGAAAAATCAGTTGTCGGTGAGTATTAGCAAGCATGCTCATTTCTGTCTGTAATCAATTTTATTTTTTGTTACCGGCCGAACAGGTGTAGATGTGTTAGCACAATTCACAAAGACTCAAATCACAAAGACTGTGCTGTAATTATATATGTGCTTCTTTGCGATCTCTTCACGTGACATGCTCATGGTAACTTCTGTTTGTAATGAGAACAAGTATTTTATTTGTTAACACCGGTTTAGAAAGGAAGAAAGACATTTTATATATAGATATTTTATTTTCTGTTGTAATATGGCCAGAAAAATGTGCAAGAAGTGGCAAAAAAAGGAGGATACAAAGGATACAAAATGTGAGTGTGTTCACAATTTTGTTCAATAATAAATGAATAGAACTGTGGCATAAATATATACTGAAATGCTATGCATCTGCATATCAAGTGTTTGCAAACTATCTGTGCACTAGTTTCATTGTTATGTACCTCAATTCTTCCTTTTTCAAACCCATCTCAAACTCATGTTGGAGGTGCCTTCTTCCCTGTGGCGAGGGCTGTTGGGTGCGTTCTGCTTTTGAACACACTGATGTTCCTCTATTGCTTCCTGTCGTCCTGCCTGGTGAGCATGTGGTTTGTGGACAGTGTTGGTTGACGCTTTTTGTCAGCACCTCTTCCCTCTTTCATTTGTGCAGTGAGCGTGTCGTCCCCTCCCTCGGAGTGTCTTTCCTTTGTCCTGTGTTTTAATGGAAGTGGTAGCCTAGCTTCTTTCTCACACACACATACGCACACACATATATATCTTCTTTCCGGTGTGTGTGTGCTAAAAGGACATTGAAGGCGGTTCCTGTATAGTTCCTTTTCTGTAGTAGAAATTAGTGAGACGCAAACAAAGACTTAAGAACTGATTTGGGCTTCCTAATATTGTCACCCACTACACAAGTGTCGTACAGGGTTACTTTTTCATCTGGATGGCTTTGTAATTCTTGGAGGGCTTCTGGTGAATTTGTAACACATCTGCATTCCCAGTAGTTTCAGGAACCTCAAGCAGAGGGGTTCTCTGTGTCTACCCCAGAGGCATTCAAATGTTAACAAGATAACGACTTGAAAGGAATGGAAAAACAGTATTTGTGTTTTAGATGTGTGAAGAGCTGTTTTGGGTATGCATATCTGGACCATATGAAACGGCACTGTTTGATGAACAGCTTGAAGACTGGACACAAGTGCTTCGGGTGAGAGTATGCATGATAATGTCCAGAATTTCAAATATAATAGCTTTCATATGCGTGGCGGTTACCACTGCTAATACTACACATTAGGTTGACTAAAAGGACCATAGAGGCTTTTTTTTTTCTTCAGCCATTCGCCATGATATAAAAGGATTAGGCCTTCGCTAGAAAACTTATTCTATTTAATCACAACAGCACTGCAACAAGGTATATCAGTCAGTTTGCAAGTATTAAAAGTAAGTATTGAGTAATAACAGTGAATATATACAATGCTAGTGTTTTTATTATTATGATTGCAATTAAAATTATATTTATACGTAAGATAACTAGCAGGGATACTGGTGGGTCACTGCCTAAAATTTAGTCACAGATCTGTTCTGATATAGGGTCACAAACAACAGGGGGAAAAATTATGATTGTGCAAACAATAAAAAGGCAAATAACCATCACCGCTATCGGGCTGTGATTATATTTTGTTAACTTCCTGTTTAATTGTACAATAAAAGAAACAATGGGTTGTACTATGGAGTCTAGGATTTATGCTATACAATTCGGGCAGATTTTTTGGGCCTGTACAAATCATAGCAATATACATAAATAGGAGATGTGCGTATGCAGTGTGTTAGTAGTAGTAGGATAAAATACAATTGCAGTAAGGTCATGGGTGCACTACAGTAAAGATGGCGCCACATAAACCGAGAAGTGGTTTCAGCTACTGCAAACACTGACAACGATCTGGAACTGTAAAGCAAAAAGTTTATGAAATAGCATTTGTGGCATCGCCAGCATTTGCCTGGCAGTTTGCAGGCTATTTCAGACAGCTGGCAGGAGCTGTGCTCTTAGGGAAATTACTCAAAATGTGTTTTTAAAAAGAGTTTCTCAGGCAGGAGAATGAGGACACCATGGGGAGAAAGGCACACCTGCTTTCAGTGCTGCACCATGGGAGTCCAGCGATCGAGAGACTGGGATAATTTAGTTCCTAATGCCAGAGACTGATGTTGAACGTTTGCTTGCTTAAACCGCACTTACTGCACTTTCAATCCTGTCACCATTCATCTTATACAATGTCTTGAATCTCACTTCGCAACTCTCCAACAAAGACCGTTGTGCTGCGTGTTTTACTCATTCCTGTATGATCATCAACAGTTAATGGTTGTCGGCCGGTTTTGCGAGTCTTCGGTTTTGCACCGTAAGATATCGACAGGTCACTAGTCTAGTACCCCTACGCATCAACTTTTTCGGGTTAACACCCGAAAAGTAAAGAAAAGCAAAGAAAATAAAAGACTAAGAAAAACCCAACCAGCTTAGAAAACACGAAATCTATGAGACGCGATTGCCCTAAAGCAGACATTTTGTGTCAATCCCTGAAATCCTTAAATTCAGAAAAAAGTTTACAGTATCATCAAGCAGAGCAGCCATGTGGGCAGTACGGCCTATTACTACTGTTCTGAGGGTCTTACCCTAGCACGGTATTACAGTCATAATCCAGAAAACAAACGAAATCCTTTATATGTTATATGCAAGTACCTAGGACCAAGTACAACTATCGGGCATGGTAGACCGGGAGCATGATTACTGAATAATAAAAAAAGTGCCTGGTGGCGGCCAGGGCTGCATACGGGGTGTTCTGTGTGTTGGCGCGTTGTAGCATTTTAAATCTGATGGCTGCCCTGGCCTTATGAGACAGAAAACCCTACGCTAGCTCGGAATACCCCCTCAGAACCGCATAGAGGTCCAGAGTCAATTGTGGGGGAAGGGGTTATATGGCCTACTGCACATTTGGCATAGTGCATACATGTTGGTTTAACATAAAACTGGAATAGATCCAAAGAAAAGTAATCACATATGCATGCATTAGGTATGATGTGTATATAAGGGTGTGGATGAAAAACATTTTCATCAAATTATGGTAAGAAACTGTACAACACTCTTTGCAGGTTTTGCTGAAAGAGGCTGATAAGAACTATTTGAGATGAATGATAGTAAAGCTAAGTAAAGCTGATCCAACAACAACACAGACCACAGCGGGAGATGTGCTATTTTCCAAGAAAATGTGCTATTTTCCAATATTTGTTTATTCAGAAGAAACAAAGTCATAGATTTTGATAGTAACCCTTCTGTAATGGATCATGTGACTCCATTTAACATAAAAGGTCACTTGACGAGAATTAGTTCAGAATTTAACTAGACATTAGTGATTAGATGTAGACGCAGATGATTGCATGTCAGTTCAAAACTTGAAAGCAACGTAAGGGTAAAAAACGCACACCAACATCAAGCCAGAATTGCACAAATGGTTGCCACAGTAACGCTCCCATGCTAGGAAGGCACCTGCAAAGCATTACTGTGTTTTTTTTCACTTATCTGAGAGAATATTCTGACAAATAGTAAATAAAAATGTGCTACTCTATTAATCTATTATCCTGCCTGGTGCATAAAATGTACAACAAAATGAAATTCAAGCTTTAATAGACTATAAGGTTGATGCAATGTATGCAATTTAAAAACATCATACCACTTACCAAGGATGTAAGGATCTCTTTGAACCAAACCTACATGATTGACTTCATATTAATGCCCTCAAGCAACTCAAGTGAATACTTAAAATCTAGAGCTACTGTAGCTGCTGGAATTCAAAGTCATTCCACAGGCCAGTACAAACCAGATGTAATCGTGAGATGTGTGCAACACCTTCTATTGTCAAATAAACCTTAATACACCACTCACTCCCAGAGCGTTTTTGATTGAACGGCTGTAGTAACGGTAGGCTTACATTATTTATTGTGTTTGTAGCCCCACGCATTTAATATAGCTGACAAATTGCTGGAACTCTTTGTGGTGTGTTTAAATAAGAGTATGCTGGAGGGTTTGGGTGCACTTGTGAATGGGACGGGCATGTTTCATAGTAAGCCGAAATAAAAATAGGTCATGCCTTGACATGCTTGTTGCTATGCTGTACACAAACAGTGGCATTGTGTCATCAGGATGGGAGCATCCCATTGGTCGGAAATTTCAGGAGGGCCCTAACCATGGGTAGCAAACCTTGTTTGGCAAAAGCTTAGTGGAAGAGACAGGGAGGGAATTCCTTTAAAGGAAAAAGAGGGCCTTAGGAAAGAGGGAGGAAGGAAGAGGGATGCTGGGATAGAGGAGCAGAAGGGAGGGAGCTGACCAGGCTAATCCTAACCTGAAGCAAACTGGTGCAAACTGTTGGGAAGCTCAGCTATTCATTAATGGGAGACACAGTGGGGAGGAAGAACAAATGTGTGTGTGTCTGTATTGGTGTTTGAGTTACTGCCAGGAAGGACTGTTCATTTGTCTTCAGAGCATGTTTCTCTGTCCACAGCAACTCATTTTTGGGGCTAAGTCCCTTTAAATCTACTGAGCTCATGCTCACAACTCCAGGAGGGTGTGAATTCCATTGGAGAGTCGCTTAAATGCCTTAGTGTCAGGGTTTTTGACAAAGGATTTGGGGCCAGAAGGAAAATGATTAGTGTGGAAACACCCCACTCCATCATCTCTAGTCCCAAAGAGTCTGGGTTTAGAATAAAAACCATGCCGTAATCGTATAAGACTATCCAACTGTCATTTCGTAGCACTGAGAAGCTGGTTTTGGAACAGAGTAAGTAGTAAGTCTAAAATTGATGTGGCAAATAACTCAAAATCACTGTGGAAAAGACAACACTTCACAACTGGCCTCACTACAGAACTACGTAAAAAGCAATGTGGTGTGAATCTCAGACGGAGGAGGGATGAATGCTAAAATAAATAAATACATAAATAAATAGTATAGTAGTAGTAGAAAATACAGAAATAGTAATTGCCCTACAGTCTATTATAATATATAATATATACAAACCCAATTCCAAAAAATTTGGGACACTGTACAAATTGTGAGTAAAAAGGAATGGAATAATTTACAAATCTCATAAACTTATATTTATTTCACAATAGAATATAGATATCATATCAAATGTTGAAAGTGAGACATTTGAAATGTCATGCCAAATATTGGCTCATTTTGGATTTCATGATAGCTACACATTCCAAAAAAGTTGGGACAGGTAGCAATAAGAGGCCGGAAAGGTTAAATGTACGTATAAGGAACAGCTGGAGGACCAATTTGCAACTTTATTAGGTCAATTGGCAACATGATTGGGTATAAAAAGATCCTCTCAGAGTGGCAGTGTCTCTCAGTATTCAAGATGGGCAGAGGATCACCAATTCTCCCAATGCTGTGGTGAAAAATAGTGGAGCAATATCAGAAGGAGTTTCTCAGAGAAAAATTGCAAAAGAGTTTGAAGTTATCATCATCTACATTGCATAATATCATTCAAAGATTCAGAGAATCTGGAACAATATCTGTGCGTAAGGGTCAAGGCTGGAAAACTATACTGGATGCCCGTGATCTTTGGGCCCTTATACGGCACTGCATCACATACAGGAATGTTACTGTAATGGAAATCACAACATGTGCTCAGGAATACTTCCAGAAAACATTGTCTGTGAACCCAATCCACCGTGCCATTCGCTGTTGCCGGCTAAAACTCTATAGGTCAAAAAGAAGCCATATCTAAACATGATCCAGACGCGCAGGCGTTTTCTCTGGGCCAAGGCTCATTTAAAATGGACTGTGGAAAACTTTTCTGTGGTCAGACGAATCAAAATTTGATGTTCTTTTTGGAAAACTGGGACACCATTTCATCCGGACTAAAGAGTACAAGGACATCCCAAGTTGTTATCAGCGCTCAGTTCAGAAGCCTGCATCTCTGATGGTATGGGGTTGCATGAGTGCGTGTGGCATGGGCAGCTTACACATCGGGAAAGGCACCATCAATGCTGAAAGGTATATCCAAGTTCTAGAACAACCTATGCTCCCATCCAGACGTCGTCTCTTTCAGGAAGACCTTGCTTTTTCCAACATGACAATGCCAGACCACCTACTGCATCAATTACAACATCATGGCTGCATAGAAGAAGGATCCGTGTACTGAAATGGCCAGCCTGCAGTCCAGATCTTTCACCTATAGAAAACCTTTGGCGCATCATAAAGAGGAAGATGCGACAAAGAAGACCTAAGACAAGAGCAACTAGAAGCCTGTATTAGACAAGAATTGGGCAACATTCCTATTCCTAAACTTGAGCAACTTGTCTCAGTCTCCAGACATTTGCAGACTGTTATAAAAAGAAGAGGGGATGCCACACAGTGGTAAACATGGCCTTGTCCCAACTTTTTTGAGATGTGTTGATGCCATGAAATTTAAAATCAACTTATTTTTCCCTTAAAATGATACATTTTCTCAGTTTAAACATTTGATATGTCATCTATGTTGTATTCTGAATAAAATATTGAAATTTGAAACTTCCACATCATTGCATTCTGTTTTTATTCACAATTTGTACAGTGTCCCAACTTTTTTGGAATCGGGTTTGTAGATTATGGGGGTAAGATATAGCCTTTTCTTGTATTCAAGGCACAGGAAGATTACATAGCACAGAAGGACACACAAAAAAAGAGTAGATCGCAATACAAAGAGGGATGTTTGACAGAGTGAAGCTGATCTTCAAACTAACTCCTCTTGTGTAGTCCACTCAGCAGGCCATGAAAACCCATGCAGCTTCGCTAATCAAACTTTCCAATTAGTGCTTATGAGCCCAAAAACAGCTAACATTAAAGGCAAGGAGCATAGCTCCACCATAAAGTGAACATCAGATTCTCCCCTATTCATCTGCAGACAGTATGAGACAAAGAAAGGAAGCGGCAGGGAGGGACAGAAGCAGCTTCAGTGTGCCATTTTCACAGTGCAAGTGAGTGTGAAAAAAAAGTTCCACTTTAGTGACAGGAGGGGAACTACTTTTTCCTGATTCTTAGTTTCTTCGTTGTCGTCTTTTCTGAGCGACCTGCCGGAGCTCGGGCTGCTTGGGAAATGGCTCTCCGTTGAGACAACTAGCACAGTGTCACACATTTTTTGTGTGTGCTTACGTGTCAGTGTGTCCCTGTGGATGGAGACAGTGTGGGTATGGAGCAAAAAAGGAGGGGTGTGGAAAGCAAGAGCAGAGAGTAAGGAAAACTGAGAGAGGGAGGATGACATTCCTAGTGATAAATGGGTAGAGTGACAGGCTTGGCGTGTCGAAACTGCAAACGTGAAACCTCCCACAGTGCATTTGAATCGAGGCCATAAGTCCACATGTAATACTGCTCTCCTTCATCACCCACCCATATGAGACCCCTTGTAGTGTGAAGTGTCGTATCGGGCCTGGGGGTGTCGCAAATTCAACGAAAATTGTCACCCTTCTTCTCTTGCTTCCACCCTCTCGTACAAACACACACACACACACACACACACACACACATTTGCTAACAGCAGCGTCTGCCTCGGTTCTGTATCGCAGGCCTTGTTGTGGCTGTGCCAAAGCTCCCACGTGTTCTTAATACTTCATGATCCGATTGAATGTCTAATCTACTCCCATGTCTCCTGATAAATCTGCACAGACAGTTGTGTAGCATAAATTTTTTGTGACACAAATTTGTTGCCACAGATGTCCCCAACCAAGTAAGATATAAGTCTCTTTGGGAAGCCTCGGCTAACTATTTTCCTTTGTGTCTTTAATATTTAGTTGTGAAATCTGACTGTATCAGCACAAATATTGACAAATAGTGATATATACAGTAAAACATTCTGTAATATTAACTTTAGCTTCTGGTGGGTTATCTTTATTGCTACAACAGTCTCTGTTAAACATAAAGAAAGAAGAAAGTACACTCAAATCCCTTTAGACATTTCTTATTTTTTGTTCGACTTGCAACAAAAGTCCTCTTAGGTCACATTTTCATTAGCAAACAGTACAGACTATGACACCTCCATCTCATGTCTAAGGAACTATGTAAGAATAAGTGTTGAGAACAATGGAAATGATGGCCCCTAATTCATGTCAAAGGATATTGTGATTAATGCTACATTAGGACTCCCAAAAAAGAACATCTTCAATCGCACATCATCAATAAAATTGATTCAGCGCTGTCTGCTTTCTTGTTTTTCCGGCGTTTTCCATCTTGATGATTATTTTCAAATGCATCATAGTCCCATTCATTAATGAAGAGTAGCACTCGTTGAATGGACAGAGAATCAGAATTAAATATGGTAGAATCTACAACTACAAATAGTTTCAATAAGTCCCTAGCTGTAGGAGCCGTGGGATGCCGAAAGTTTTGGCCATCAATGAGAAACTCGAGTCCCATACAGTTGCGAAAAGCTTAAAAAGGGAGGTTAGACAGAGAAGAAATAGCAAGAGACGGCAAGCTCTAATGTTGTACTTTTGATTCATTCTCGCATTTAGTTGATACGCTGATGCTCATTAGAAGAAAAAAACACTGGGATCTGTGTGGGTGTTCATGTTGCTTTGTGCACTTGTGAGGATTCAGCGTTTTGAAAGTCACACAGAGGGATATCGGCCGAGAGCTCGGATGGCTGTTTGAAGTGATCCACTGTTTAGTGGATGAGGATAATGACCAGCGGTAACCCTCTGGCTCTGGCTCTGAAATGAAGGGGTTTCTTCACCTTTACACTTCAATGATCATAATAGTGGAAGTCGTAGAGCACGGAGGGTGGATCACATCAAAAATGGAAGGAGGAAAGAAATGTTAATGTAAAAAAAGCATCATGCAATGCTCTAAATCTCTGCGTCCCGTTAGCACTCATCGCAGAAAAGCCATTTTCAAGGCCATACGTGTGCCGCTTGTTTAAAATGATGTAGTGAGCAAACTTTCATCAAATTGGGCAAGGTTTTAGAATCAGTAATTCATCGTTTGCATGTTTGAACACAAATAAGCCACGCAGGGGTTCGGTGTGAAGCCTGGATGAGGGGAAATCCCGCTGTGAGTATGGCATGAAGCAGATTGACCCCCTGCATTCCAGCAGCCTGATCTGCAACGAGCCGTCCACTTGCTAATGATCCTGGGTGAGCAAGAAGCAGGAACCAGGGGCAGCACACTGCCTTCCATCTCCCAATGCTATGTAGGCCAAATCACCTTTGATTTAATTGGCCCTTTGACCTATCATAATACATGGATAAATAACATGTAAATGAGCTCACCATGACCCCAAAGGGTCTTTGACTCGAGATCTGACCTAATTAAACATTTCTACTGTGCTGGGTAATCATAAAACATGCTTACAGTAAAGAAAAGAAGGAACAGAAAAACAAGCTTAAAGGACTTTACCTGTCCAGCTGTTGGATCTAAGTTAATTACTTTAAAAAGGACATTATGCTGATGAGCAGGAGAAATAGCAGGAGGAGTGGATGATGGGAGCAGCCCCTCAGCGGATTCAAAGAAGAGCTTAATGCAGCCGGAGGTCGGGATCAAGGCCCTGGAGATGAGAAAGGAAGACAAGACGGCGGAGCCTGGGTCCTCAGAGACGATGATGAGAGTCGGTTTGAACACAGCACTTCCTTAAGACTGAGCCCATTATGTGTCTAAATACCAAGTCCATTAACCAGTGTCCACACCCATGGGATCCACTGCAGGAACTACCTCAGCCCTGGATCCACAGCTCAGACAGCCTGTAGCCGCCACGGTTTCTCCAGGGATAGAGAACCCAATGCTCACGTCAACTCTTCTGCTGCAAAGTTTGGCCTAAAAGCAGAGATTTAACCATCTGACATAAAGGAGAGGAATATGAACACCAAATATACTTGGGGGAGGAAGAGGAAATATTCCTTCAGGTGATGAAAAGATATTGACAGCTGCAAGACGGATGGGTAGTGTCTTGAGGAAGTGTTCTCCGGCAATCGCTCTGGAGATATGAATAAACGATGCAAATGCAGATAGATAGAGTAAATAGGCTGACTGAATCTGTGCTTCACATAATATGCCACTTGAACACAGTATTTACTTTGAGTCTATTCAGATTCATCACAAAGGAATGATGCTGTTTTGACGCTATAAATTGTTCCGAGTTTTGACTCAAGAAAGTATCCAAGTTTCAGCGCACACCGCAGGCTACTACATCACAGTATTGCACCCAAAATAGAGCCTTTTCAAGTATTTAGAGGAGAAGACAGAGGTACTTACATAACATCACATGCTGAGAAACATCTCAGTTGACACAGAACAATAGGTAAGTACTGACTGGCTGTCATGTGAACAAACTTAAGGGTGATGTAACCTGCTGTACATGTCAAGTACATGCTATTTGGCATTATAAAACAAACAAATACACTTAAGAGAGGAAAAGGCTGCATTCCCTTCGGTGATAAAAGATATTACAGAGATGGAGAGTAAAGTGTTCTCTGACAATCACTCAGCAGATACGAGTAAAAACAATCAAAATGCAGTTGGATGCACTAAATAGGCTTGTTTTTGAGTCTATTCAGATTTACATCAAAACAAATTAATGTATTTTGACATTTAAAAATGTTCTGAGATCCACAACATATACACAAGTTTTGGCATACTCTTAGAGGCCACAGCATCAGATTTTCTGTCACAGAACTGTGTTTCACTAGAAGTACAGCCTTTTCATGTATTTAGGGGAGATGGCGAAGGCACAGGTATCACATCACACGCAGAGAAACATCTCTAGGTGATACAAACCAACCAATAAATACTGACTTGCTGTCATCTGAACAACGTTAAGGGGAAATAACCACCTCTACATGTCAAGTAATACAGAAAGAAGAAGAAGAAGAATAAAACAGGGTATACAAAATTCAAGGCAAGACAACAGCTCCAACTAGCAAATGTAGCTAGCCAAAACGGCTGTCCGCATTATGGATCTGTGCCACACAGCATGTGAAGCAGGTAGCCACACAGCTGCTGTTATGGGGCAGATTGTTGGAGGTAATTGTGGTCTTTTAAGTGGTGCGTTAGTTAGATGGCAGATCAAGCAGAGGATGCTGTTGTTTTGGTGCAGCAGCGCACTGGGGCTGATTATGCGCTGCACTTCGACACACGGCACATTATTTATTGATGCCACGCATGCTTTAAAATGCACTGTCACAGCGGTAGGTGGCATTGTGCTGTCACATTCAAAAAAAGCTGTGGAGCGAGAGGGAAAAAAGTGGTTTATCTCCTCGCACCTCACCATGAATTCATCCACAGTTTCACAATGTTCTTTTTGTCTTCCTTGTACCTAGTGATTCAAACTTTAATTTTATTCCTGACAACTTTCAATCACTATTTTTCAATCATTATTTATTATTGATGCACAATACAATTGTGTAACAATTAGAAACACTGAGCATTTAATAATATACATATAAAATATGTCTAAAACATTTTTTATTCCTACTGTCTATGCAGGCCCCGCAAAAATCGGAAAACGTAAATCATAAAGTCCTTCATATATCTCACTCCTTACAACTTTGCTTATTAAATATTTTGTCTTATTGTTTATTTCCATTCCATTTAACATTTACTTCCATCTAACACATTAAGACATTAACAATTTTAATGTTAATGTATTCCGAAGATTTTACCTTAAATCCCATTTGTTCCATATTTACAAAAGTTTAAGGAGAGAGAGAAAGTTAAATGTTTCATTAATACTTTACAATAAGGTCCCAATAGTTAACACAGCGCTTTAGTGCTTTGCTACAGTTACAGTATTTATCAATCTTTGTTAGTGTTAGTTAATTAAAAATAAAATATAACTTTTAATTGTTATCTCATGTTATATCGGGCCCCTCAATATAACTAATAATAACAACTAAGAATAATAAATGCTTTATAAGTGTTTTTTTAGCACATTAACTAATGTAGGTAAATAATTTTAACTAGGAACTGTATTGTAAAGTGTTACCAATGTTGATTCCAACACGTTCATTCAAAAGCAGGGTGCTAAACTGAAATCAATAAATACTCAAAGCAACATGTTTCATTGCAGGTTGGCACTTTGCAGTCAACAAACATTAATTTCTCTGAAGTGACACATCAACAAACCATTTATCTGATGCGGTAAAGAAGCATCCTTCCATATCTGCCTTTCTATTTACTGGCTGCCGAATATCAGTGACTATTCAGCTGCGACAAGTGACTACAAAATAAACCGCAGTGTTACAAAGGCAGCAGGCCTGTATTATTCAGATGGAGCGAGACTGCGGGCTGTTTGATATTAGAGACGCATTTGAAAGCCACAGGTAAGCTCGGGGGTTTGCCTTAATCCTCTGCTTGGGATGGAAGGCATGCTACGTTCCATCCCCTGACCGCCTACCACATATGAGTGCAAAATGGCAGTCTATGAGTGTAGAGATGATTACGCAGTCCAAAGCTGCGCTACTGTTCCACAAAAATACTTCATAACCACTAATGTAAAGACATCTGGGAAGGATTGACTGTCACACAGGCCATCAACTGTATATGAAGCGGATATGAGAGAGTAAATTTAATTACGGAGGTGTGATTTTCCCCTGGAGTAGGGGAAGGGAATTGTTTTGTACAGCCTCAGAGGTGGAGAAAATGGCTGGTCGTGAGAGGTTTCATGTAGGCTGCTGAGAAAAGTGCTGTATGAAAGCTGTTGGATGGAGGCTTCAGCGATAATGAAATCCTCTCTCACTTTCTTTGTGCCTCTCGGTTAGTAGAGTGACCAGAATATCTTCTGGTTGTGAAACAAACGTGCTCTTGCACAATACAGTTGGGCAACACAGTAATTTGCTATGCATTATGAAGCTGGTGAAGAGCGCTAAAGGCTGGAGAGGGGAGATAGAGCGTGTAGCCGGGGGAGAACATTAAAAGCTTGTTTTGTTAGCGGCCCCCTGCTGGCAGAGCGCAGATCAAAGCTAATGCTGGAAATAGGGGGTGCGTTGCTTTGGGTAATCTCAGGGCCTCAGCAACTGGGCAGGGCGTTCAAGTCACCAATGCACCTCGGCTAGCACCAAGCGGGGACTGTTCCATCTCCTTCTCCCGCACCTCCTTTCTGGTTCGCCCTCGTTTTTTTTGCCTCCCGTCGCTAAGGAGACTGCCTGGCTGTCCATCTCTATGGTTGCACACATTCCCCTCATGCAGATTTGGTTCAGTCCTAATTAAGGCTTCTCCTTTCATTTGTGGAGATAATTGGACTTTCATCTCACCAGGATGCTGCAGCCAAATCTATTCTCTATTCTTTACTTTTTAATGGGAAGGGGAGAGGAGGGGGACACCGAAAAAAGCAAGGAGAGAAGACGAAAAATCTCTTTCTTAAGGACCTGCCTAAATAATTGAAGATATCCTGGGTCACAAATATCCGTGTCACAATTAAGTACCTTCCACTTTTCCTGTTTTGGAGCGATAAACCATGATCGCGTTTATTAGAATCATAGGAAAGGGATTTAATGAGGGGTAGACCTGTGAGACAGATGCTTGTGGGAGATCAGAGGAGGACCCATAGAGATTAAGTCCATCCATAGCTCAGCCACGGCATTCCCTGTACACATGCAAACAAGCCCATAAATTCATCTAAATGCATCCAATTTAGTAGACTCACCTACTTCTGTTAGACGGAAAGCTCAAGGGAAGCTCTTCACCCAGAAATGAGCCACAGAGGCAGATTTCACCAAACTAGATTGATTTTGATTTGATTAGCAGACCTTAACATATGTTTTCCTACTGGCTGATGTGCAGTCATTTCGCCGTAGTGCTTGATCAAATAAATATCGGTGAAGTCTGAGGTCTGATGAGATAATTAGATCAGTTTCTTACCCATACATCCCCAGCGCACTCTGCACCACTCTGTAGAGCATTTGCCCAACTAGTGAAATATTTTATCTTTTGAAAGTTGTAAAATGTGAAGCAAAGCCTAAAGGGTTCAGGATGTGAAGTAAGCAGGGGATTGTTTCTCCCTAAATTTAGAAGGCTAAGAACTTTCAGACCATGGTATCCTCCCTCCCCGGCCTCATCTAAATGATCTACTGTGATTAGTCTCTCTTAACCTTGAGGTCATGCAAGTTATAAAGATGAATAATCAAGAAAATCAACAGAAATTATCTATCATTATAAACATTATTTTTCAGTTTTTTTCTGGTTATTTTTAAAAGCAATTACACAATCTGAACGGCTGCCTGCGGATTTATTTTCAGGTAACAAGGAAAAGTACTAAAGAACCTAATAACCTGTGTGTTCACCAGAGAACCATAAACTTATGTGTTCATGCTCACAACAACAAATTGTCACTGAATGCAGTCCCCAGGAAGGGAAAGTCTAACAATACACAGACCTGAGCAGTCACATATAGCTGCATTCAATGTATGGACTATAGATACTGTAAACATCCAGTGATGCCCACAGCTGGTCACAGGAGACATAAGGTAATGTCTAGGATGTTTCAGACATCTCCCTGCCCCTTAATTATTTAATTGAGGCCGTTATGTACATTGGAAAGAGAGTAACAGGGTTATTGCTGGCCTAAATCAGCTCTTAATTGAAAGGCAGCCATAAAAGCTGCAGGTGTCCAGCCCTCGGTGTCTGTAATTGGTGGCCCATGGAGTGCTGGGATGAGCAGCTGCTTAACACAGCGAGTCTGAGAGAATGACATGCTTCTAACCAACCCTGCTTAGCCTGCATAACGTTTATGTAAACCATTTAACATAAGAGTTAACTTATTTCATTTCCAAGGAATTAACTGCATTAATTACACTGTAAAAAAAATGCTGTAGTTTCTACAGAAAAAATTTACAGAATGTTACTGTTTAAACATTTTACAAGATGTAGCTGTAATTTGCAATGCATTATGGGTCAAATAAAGTTTTACAGTTGTTAACAGTATATTTCCAAGTCAGCTGTAATTCATTTACAAGAAGCAGGTGTTGTTGCTGTAGCTCCTGCGTTTTTACACTAACTTACTGTAGTCTGGCATTATGGGATTGTGCGCGCTTCATTTAAATCTGAAATCCAGTCGACGGGAGCAGCGTGAGAACGACTGATGATTAGAGGCTTTATTCATAATTCCTGGTAAATTCACTTAATTTTACTTAAGAAATATATCCTTTTATATTTATTTAAGTTAATGTATAAGTGATATTATTTCACAATAGCCTGGTATCACGACATTTAGACAATCGGCCTTGGTATGTGCAGTAAGCTGGAAATTGCTATCATAGCATAGTTAGGCTAAATGCTGCATTTTTCTCATTTTGGCAGTTTAATTTTATTATTGAGGGCATTTAAAGTAGTGTTTACCTAACTTTTAACGTAATGCCCAGTGCGAACGATTGTGATAGTAACTATTATCTGTCGAAATAACTGACGAACAGCAAAATATGTGAAATTTAATTTGTTCATACGTGTTCAACTGTCCCATATCGACGTCTTACTATAATTAAAAACTACATGTAAATGAGAAATTGTGTCTATTGCCACTGTAGTTGTACTCTACATTAAAGCTGTCTGGGACATGGGTTTTTTAAGTGAAAGACATCTTTACATGCCTGGCTGGACAAGTTAGCCTAATTAAAACTTCAGTGACAAAAAATAACAAGGGAAGCATCAAAACACGAGACTGATTCTGATTTTATTACATTCAACATCAAAACAAATAAGCTTTACGGCACACATAAACTCAAGGAAGAAACATGAGGTAAATGTTTAAACTGTTGAGTTTATTTATACAGTAACATATGAGATTGTTAAGTAGCATAACAAGCGAGTTGTTTTGCTGATTACCACGATTGCAAATTTTACATAGTTCAATAAACAATTAGTTAACATTAAGTTACTTACTTTTTAGACACAATATTGACTGTTGTTGTTCTATTTCACCAACTAAAATAGTTCCAAACAAAGATCAAAGCAAAACAATTTTGCGCATCCTCAAAGCAAAACTCAGCTGTGTTTTGTTACTGAATGATTCAGCATTTTGAACGAATTATCGTTTCATGAATGATCATTGAAGTCCCACTCATTAAGTTATTTGCTTCCACCTACTGGCGGTTTAGTTTCACGTTTAAAAAGTAATCCGTGTGAACGGAAAACAGAAACCTTTCAAAACGGAAACAAAAACACAGGGAGAAGGGGCGCCGCTTACTGTTCCTAGGTCCAGTCTTCTGTCACAATCTGCCTATTGTTGTATGAAGCGCGAGCGAAGTAGGCGTGAGACCTTGGAGACGTGGGAGAATCGTAGGCTTATTCTTTTTTAACAGGTATTTTGTGATGCTATGTTATTTTTATGATAAGATTTTAACTGTTGAAAGACTGACATTTTTATTTTTTAGCCTTGCAATGTCTTTCTGCCAGTTTAAATAAATATTTATTTGCAACATCTTTGACTTTTTTATTCATTTGTAAATGTATTAAGATCAAATCAGTATTTTACAGTTTACTATTAAAATTATTCTTTACAGCATTTTCATTGTTAAATTATTTCAACATCATCTTGGATTTAGGGGTATTTACAGGATTTTATTGGCAAATTTAGTTGCCAGGTAAACACTGTAATTTAGTGAAATTACAAAAAAAAATTACTGTAAAATATATTTACAGGATTTTATTGGCAACTTTAGTTCCCAGGTAAATACTGTATTTTAGTTAAATAAACTTAGTAAATTTAGTAAAATAAACTACAATATTAATTCAATGTTACTGTAAACATACTACAAATTACAGTATTTCACATACAGCAATTAACTGTAATTTTTTCGCAGTATTATACTCTAATCCATTTTGCAGCAATTAACAATTTTTACAGGATTTCCTTGGCAACTTTTTTGCCAGTAAAATCCTGTAAATTCTACGGTAATTTTTTTTACAGTGTACTATGTCTTTAAATTACCACCTAAATGTTTGGACATGCAAAAATAAAATAAATAATTCTTCCTAACCTTAACCCTAATCGAATTATTTTCCATATTTTCAAATAATATTACAGTCTTTGAAACTATTAAACAACATGGATTGAAATATGGGCATTATTTAATGAAGAAAAAAAATTCAGAACAACCTTTCAGCTTTTTCAAAGTATCAATCCATTGCCTAGAAGATTGTATCTCTGCACAATCTGGGCATTCTCTCAAACTAACTTCAAGAGGAGCATCATGGGACACTTTGTTAATAGTATTGAAGGAGTTCTCATACGCATTATGCTGAGCACTTGTTGGCTGCTTTTCCTTCACTATCTGTTCCAACTTAATTAAAATTAAAATGCTAGTTTTGTAACCTTTAAATTAAAAGAAACATCACGAGAAACATGCATTCAGTCAAGTGTGTACAAACATTGGTCTGGTATTGTAAGCGAACAAAAGAAAAACCAGTGATTTATTTTTGGTCAATCGCACAGACACGCCCTCTTCTCTCCTCATCCTTAATATTTCTTCATCTCTCTACAGCCCTAATCCAAACGTTTGGACAAACAACACTTCTACAGAAAGTGAGAGAGAGAAAGAGAGATAGGATGAGAAAGCACTCCTTTTTCTTCCTGGATGAGCTGTGGCTTCAGAGGACAAAGAGTCGATCGATTCACATACTCAATTAGAGCTGTAATGTTTTAATCAATGCCCTGTAAAAATATGACAGGAGGCCATCATTAACTAGCTGCAAATTTATGACAAACGGCAGTGTAATTGGGTATGTGTAAACAGCCCGTATGATAAAGAAAGGTTCCTGCTCCGATCAATAAAATTGATTGGGCTTGGGCATTAAATAAGCCACACGCTGAAGAAACTCACTCTGGTGATATTGGCCCGTCAGAGCTTGCGGCTTATGTCTTTGTCAAGGATTGGAGTGGCACTGTTTTCCTGTTCTTGTCTACTAAGGCAATTATAGCTATACAGAGAACAAAATTAAACAAATGGTGAATCCGGGCCACCAACAGACGTTGGCTACTGTAACTTCTTTTTTCATCAGTTCTTGTCATAAAGAGGCTGTATTCACAAAGTGAAAAATCGGATCACAACATAAGTTGTGCTTTAAACACGGGAATTTGTGCCATGGTTTACTGTACACTCAAAAGCTGGACACTTTGAATAAAAGCACCTGACACTTTTTGCAGATGAAGTGTCAGGTACTTTAGTGATTCTCTGAGGTCGGCACATGCTCTCTATCCACTAGAGGACATGGACCAGGTCAGGTGTCTCATTTAAAAGGAGAAAGAAGGGGAGAGTGTGAACAGAGGGTCTGCCTACTGGGCCTGCTACAAGGCAAAGCCACAAGTACAAAAAAGCCTAGCAAAGTCTCTGATGAAGGGAGAGCGCCGATAGGTCAGATGGGTCAAGGAAGAATCCAGGAGTACAAACAGAGCTGGGGAGAAAGAAAAGAAAAGAAAAAAAGAAAAATATGGAACTGAAGGAATAAAAATTAAATGCAAAGCTAATCTTTAAAAAATAGTAATAGTTTAATTATCTAGTTGTGATATATCACTTATTTCATAAGTTTATAATTCTTCATGATAAAATTTATAAACGATTCATGTTACAAAAGATTTTTATTTTCAAATAAATGCTATTCTTTTGAACTTTGAGCTTTGCTATATCCTTCAAATATATTATTCTAATATTATTCTAATGTTCTAATTCTAAAATAAATGCACACTTAATGAGCATAAGATACCTTAAAAAAAACTAAATAAATACTAAATACCAAAATTTGGAATTCTAATGTATAACTGAAGTCCTCTAACGACATACACTTCGCATGACAGACAAAAAGAAATGTAGGTCATTGCTGACTGAGTATCATGCATTATATATAAACAAGCATATAAAGTAAAATTGGACAGACTTTAGTTCGTCTTATTTATTCTATCCAAAAATCTAGCTCAAAAACATAAACATTTCATTAGTTCAATAAAATTGATAAACAAATATGGGTTTTTAAGAACTAATCTTTAATCTTTAAAATGTCAAATCTGTCAGCGGGAATGTAGCACAGGCAAAAAGCAAACTGCGGAACCACTATCTGACTTGTTTCTTTGCTTGTACTGTTTGTCATATGGTCATTGAGAAGACACGTAAAACAGACTCAAGATGCAATGTGGCATCACGTTGTGTTTTTCACTATGAATACTCATGAGCACTCACTTGCCTGACTGTCATTAGTGCTTTCTTTTATACAGAAGACATTTTCTCTTTCTTCTGTCATTTGCTCTCTCCCTTTCTCTTATTCCTGAAACCCAAAAGTTTGGTCTGGACAAAAACAGTCTTTGAGAAGTGTTTATCAGTTCTCACTGGCTGCGAGCTCAGAGACCGCCTCCTGCTGGCTAACCCAGCATGGGCCTCGCATCACTCCCACTTTGAAAATCTCTCTCTCACACCCTCTTTCTCTCCCTCTCTCTCTCTCTGTAAGAGAAGAAAGAGATGGACCTTACGAAAGAAGTGGAAAACGAACGCTAACTATCTATAATGAGTCCGAGTCCTATATATATGCCTGTGCTACATTCCCCGCTAGTGTGGCCAGCTCTCACGAATCGCTCCGGTGTCCATGACACCGGAGGACACATTCAGATACTAGAAAACAGATGGGAGGTGTAGAGTGAAAACCCAGCTCACGTGAAATGATACAGCGTGTGGAGCGCTTGACAGAGGAGTCAGGGCATCACCGCCCAACCAGCTATTGATTTCTTCTTTCGGCACAGACACGTCTCGCTCTCCCAAAACAGCCCATCAAACAGCAGGCCTCCTTTATTTCATTATGGCTGGCGCAAACGAGCGTGAGGCCTCTCTCTGTTCATTTCAATGATTAATTTGTGTTGGGAAAACACCCAAACTCCCATGCATTTTGCCCTTAATTAACAAATTGCAATATATTATTAACTTGTCGAGCAAAGAAGGCTCTTCTGAATCATTTTCGCAGTGGGAGGTTTTGAAGCAGCTAACTACATTCCTGAAGTCGAATGGTTTTACTTGTTTGTTTTTTATTTGGCAATCTGATTAAATTATGCCTCCGTTAATGTGTTAATTTTACTACAGGTGGAAGTAAATCAGGTCCCACCGATTAATTCCTTTGTTCCTTTGTAAAGCAAGAAGCTCATCACTTTGCACGCTAAATATACGGCTCCTTGAGAGCAAGGAAAGGTTGCGGCTTCAACATCCAGCTGCACCATGTGCATGCCTGGGCATACCATCTGCTCTTGGAGCCCTGCATTCAAATCTGTGCGATATTTATTGATCCAAATTTCATTGAACTAATTACTCCCAATTACTGCAGTTTTTGTCAGTGATAATGCAGATTCCCATTAAAGTGCCTCACCATTTACTCCTAATTGCTAACCTTCTCTTCAAGCAGCTGCATCTCTGCATATGCTAGTGGTGGTGCCAGGCTGACATGTGACATCATGGGTACTTATACAGCGAGCCAAAGTTCTCCAAAGAGCATTTCAGGTCAGACATGTGGTTTGGGTGGTATACAGGGTGAAAACGCGAGGAGGGTGAAGGTGAAGATGTCATGCTGATAATACGCAGCAAGCAAGAGTTGTGAGGTTGAAGGCTCATTAATGGATGCTGTTGTTTCTCTTTTTTCGCACAAACATTATGAGAAAACACATGGAAAATGGCCTGTGTCCAGGCATTGAAGGATATAGGAGAGGCAACATACGTGTGGCTGAGTGTAAAGGGGAAAAAAAATTAATAATAATAATTGAGAATGAAAGAGAATTCCAAAACCTGAGCAACATGAAATGTGAGCCATCTCCAAGAAAATGTCAAGTGCTACCAATGAAGAGTCATTGCCCCATACCGGGCCTCATTCTCAATTAATTGACTCAAATGTCAAAAAAAGAATGTACATCAGAGACAAAAATTGAGTGGCCTTCAATGACGTTCACGTGGGCAGTACATCATAGAATAAAGATAGACATTTGAATGATGAGGGTTGGACCCCATGCAGACCCAGATTGAGCTAAACCTTGGGCTGAAGATCAAAGCACCCCATAATAACTAAGGGCCCGTCATGTGCAGCATTTCTATCAGCTGGAAGTTAAGACATTATTCCTATGGGTGTACTAAAGGCTTGATACACAAGCTTTTATGGGAAATTTATGTTTAAATTCTTTGTCTGTTTTTCAGGTTGACATAAATATACAGTAGCTTAATCATCCGAGCTCACTAACAACCCCCCCCCCCCCCTTCATGTGTCATAGTGCACTTTGTCTCCTAAAAGTGGTGGTGCTAAACAGTGGTGGTGGCAAGTGTTTGGGCTGGTGGTGATTGTGTTTGGGGCTGGTGGTGGATTGTGTAGATAATCACTATGCATAATTGATAATTCCCATCCTTTGTTGATTGTCATAAATTTTCATGAATACGAATCATTTTGTCCTTAGTGAAAACCTTCTTTACATTTGCTCTGAGTAGTTTTAATGCCATATTTTTTAATACATATTTATTTAAATAATAACTAAGAAATACAACTGTTGTTTATTTATAGTAAATAACCATTGAAGTACTACTACTGTCCTGTACAAATAAGTTATTATAATGTCCTGGGTATTATTATTATGTTTTTTTTATAAAATTGCAATTGTAAATTAATGGAATTCTTAACATGACAAATACAGAAAAGTTACTTTCATAAGCTACTAGATAATTTTCACTATACAAATGATAGAACATCCAAAAAAATAAATAAAAACACCACAGAGCACTGAAAGAGGATCTTGAGTCATACTGTGGAATGAAAATATCATAGAGATTATGATAACCACAAAATAACCACTAAGTAACCACCCAGAACACAATAGCCATTCTCTTGCAATCACCCTGAACACCCTAGCAACCGCATACCAATACGCTAACAACCACTCAAGCACTGCAGTGGCGAGTTTTACATGGGCAAGCACCTCTCACGTTTTCTTTAGAAACAACTAATTCAAAATGTTTTATTGTGATTTTTTATTCTTTTGGAAAGATTTATGGTCACACCCAGTGTTGGGTGTAATTAATTAAGTAATTAGTTAATGTAATTTAATTACTTTTCCCTTGAAAAAGTAAAGTAAGGGATGACTCTTATTTTTTCTGTAATTTAATTACAGTTACTTCTTATGTAATTGAACTTAAAATGTGTATAGAACTGTAGAAACATTTCTGATAACTACAATAGACATAGTGGTTAACGCCAAAATTTAAAGTCTAACCTTAAAATGCATGCTTTTTATGCACCCTTCTCACTTTAAATAGTTTGATGAGTTAATAAGAATACTGGTAACACTTTAGTATCCAATTCTCACTATACCCGTTGGTTTAATTAAGCATGAATATTACTGGGATATTGGCTGTTTATTTTTACTTAAAAGGCACATATTGATGTCTTATTCTGCAAGACTTAGTCTAAAGCTAATCAACCCCCCTCGCTTACACTAACACGACTGTACTAATTTATATAGCCAGGTAATTCTCGTTCCAATTTTTCGTTGAGGCGAAAGGCAGAGGGTTAATAGTTAGTTATAGGGGAGAAGTGGAAACCCTCATCTAAAGGGTGATAGATAAGGTACGGAAGGCGTGACACGAATAAAAGAACTGTTTCATGTCTATTCTTGTATCATTAACTTGTCGAGGTTGATGTAGGATTTAGAAAGTAAATAGTAATTAAATACTTTTTGGAGAGAGTAATTTCTACAGTGATCTAATTACACTGTTGAAGATGTAATTAGTAACTGTTAATTACTTTTTTAGAGTAACTTTCCCAACACTGGTCACTCCACACAAAAACATTCACAAAACACCTCAAAATTGAGAGCTAATCACTATGGCCATACAAAATGTCATCCTGAAAACTTCACATTATCCATCAAAATAGCTCATAACTACTGCGCTCCTCACAATTACTCAGGTTAGAGGTTAAATTTTCTTTTCTGACCCAACGGCTCACTGCAGATAAGTTAGAAAGATTCATTCAGAAGCAATAGGGTACAATGTAGATATTTCAAAAAGACAGAATTCAAAGGATCGCTTTAACAGAGAATTCAAAACTCAATTCCTATTTCTCTTGCTCTTTGACACAAGGGCTTATTTTGCATAAAGTAAGTGAAGGAATCGCTGATAATTGTGGGGGAAAAAAAAAAAAAAAACTTGAAAAATGTTGAAGCGAGGCTCTGTTGTTAAAGAGCACAGGCAGCAGCAAAGCTGGTCATCATCGCCCTTTTAATGGGTTTAACGGAGCGCCACATACAACCCAGACACCGTGGGAGTTCAAGTGCCCAACGCCCACCTACCGTCCCATTATGCCTGCTCTCAATGCATGCCCGCAACATGCAGAATGCTCACAAATCGCCGCTCCGTTTGCCTGTCTACTGGTGGCAGTGCTTAGACGTCCCACCAAGCCCTGCTTTTTATTCCGGCCAAAAAAAGCTCTGCTCCGTGACAGAAAGATGACAAGCTGTTGCTTCATCTCGGTCACAGGAGTACAGTGGGTATGCAAACAAACAGACGTGCAAACACTAGGCACACACTCACACACACATCCCTGCAAGGCACAGTGCTCCACTATTAGATTTTCACACCCGTCCAAGATGGCAGCTCCTGAGAAGCTGTTATAGTCTCTGGAGTTCTGTCATTGTTCGTACTCTGAGAGACTAGAGGGCATCGGGGGTTCAGTGTCTACCCAAACTTCCCAGTCCGAGCACATCTGAGCTGTTCTTAACTCAAAATGGCATTTCTACAAAAAGCAATATAAATATGACATGAGAGAACATGTACTCACAACTTAGAGCACAAGCCTTTCACCCTGCAAATGAAGGGGGGGGGATTGTGCACCCGTGAACTTCTCATGAACCTTCCTCTAAAGTGAGGGCGGATATGTAGATTAAATCTCAGTGATGGTGAATCCTCAAGGTGATGCAGACTGCCAGATGCACACCTACACAGAAACTTTAGCTGGAAACTGGCAACAGCTGAAAATACAGACCACACATACGCATTCAAGACTCTCAATCACAAGAGAGGGTTCAACAGATCCCATTAGGAAAGAGAAATGCTCAGTTTTCCATCTTAAGTCATTTTAAAGATTATGTTTGTTTTGCTTGGGTGAACAGAGAATATGAAAAACAGAAAAAATACAGTGTTTAGGAATTTGCTGTAACAGTTTTCTTGAAAAAAAAAAAATATTTGAAAATCTCCTCTCCAGATGATTTAAAGTATAATCCAACAGCTTGTTAGGTATTAAAGGGATAGTGCACCCAACAATGTTATAATTGTTATAATTTACTCACCACCATGCAAATTCAAATCTGTATGACTTTCTCCTCTGTGATTCATACAGGTTTGGAATGACATGAAGGTGAGTAAATTATAACAATATTTAAATTTTTGTGGGTGAACTATCCCTTAAAACAAAGAGCAACAACATCATGTTTTTAAAATTGACACTTGTATTCTTTTAGATTGGTACTTGATTTAATTCTTATTTTTTTGTCTCATGTCATGTTAAATGTCAAGTCAACATTTAAGAAATGTTACATTATTATAGCAAACAAAACCATTAAACATATATTACAAAAAGTGTTTTTTTTATCAATATATATTTGTTTTTCTATCACAGACCTATTTTACACAAAAATCTAAATGGGTATCTAGGGCTATTTCGCCTCCGGTCTTTGCTCACCTTCTATAAATGTTGTTAATTGTGTGTGTGTGTGTGTGTGTGTGTGTGTGTGTGTGTGTGTTTCTCTGTTCATTATTTTAATTGTACAAAATAAGCATAAATTGACAGCCCTAATAGTTATATAATATGACAGTCATAGTTACATTCTGATAGAGATAGAGACACACAAAGCACACACAGTGAAGACACAGGAGAGAACAATACAAGTGGAGCCAGAGCTCTGAATACGTGTGACGTAAATGCCATCTTTGAAGGACAGGTTTGGGGCACTGTCTTTGGGGAATGTGCAAATCACATGCCCAGAGTTAGGAAGGCCAGTCCATGCATATCAATGATTGCTGGAGAGGAAACCTCGTTTTAATGCTTGCATAAAGAAAAAAAGAGAGAGTACAAGTCATGTCTCTGAGGTACAGAAAAACGAATGTGTTATGAAAATCTTCAGGTAAGACTGTGTTTAAAAATATGTGGAGTGTGTGCTTGAACAGATACATCCTCAATGGGGAACGTCATATGAGGATGAGAGCATCATACGGGCCTTTCCACCTGTGTTTGGGGGAAAAAAAAAAACAGTACACAGTGGACCTAAGACTTTGGTTTAATGCCACAGCACAGCGCCGTCCACTGAGGAAATTGCCCAAAAGTCAATTTGAGCCATCAGAGATTGCAAAATGTCTTCCATCTGGAATAACTGAATTTGGAGCTTAGGTGTTTAGGATTGCCTTTTTAAACACCCTCACATAGGTTTCCAACACCTTCAAGACGATAATCTGGCTGTTTTTCCGACAGCCATCTTTCAGACATTGCACGGCTGAGACATCCGATCAGGAACAGAGGCCACATCTGTCACGAGTATGCCTCAGCCTGCACACATCCAGATGACTGCGAGCGAATCCAGTTTATATGCGGCAGTAGCTGCTATGCCTAATCAAATGTTTAACAAGCTGCAATCTGATAACAACATCCCCACCCTGGTACACAATTCATCACACGCGATGGTGAATTAAACGTGACATATCTCACGCAGTTTGTTATTGGTAACTGTGGTGGTCGACGCTTCTGTGCGCTTTCGAAAGAGAATGGAGACATTTAAAAACTAAAGGTCAACAATAAATCAGTATCTCAAACAGTGCCTGAGGTGTGATTTGTGTCAGCTGACAGAGCGACAAAGTGAAATGGCCTGACCATGCAGAATGGAAAGGAGCTAGATGGGCTTATCTGAGCCGCCACACCTCCCTGCTGATTGAAGCCGAGTGTGTTAGACCTCTCAAAGTAGCTCATTGCGATCAAACGATGTGGCGAAACATAGGATGGGAGACACGTTGCGGAGCTGATAAATAATTTATCACTGCTTATTGTACCAAAAGTCACACCAGACCAAATTCCACAAATATACTAGCAAGACAGAACAGAAAAGGACAAAATGGCAAAAATGTCAGTGATTTTACTTTGTTTTACTGCTGTTTGGGGATTCTGGACACCAAAAATGCAACTTAAGCTATAAATGTAATGTAAGGTTTACAGTATAAACCCCAGCTTTTCTATAAAGCCAAAGGGGTAAAAGAAAAAAAAATAGTGATCATTCTGTTAAAGTAGTCCAGAGCACCACTCTAACAGTCCTCTTCAGGAGGAACAAAGGAAGGCTGTGCCATGTAATATATTCCGTTTCAACATAACACTGCTAGAAATAACAACCGCTGAGCATCTGCACAGAAGTTCCCTGTACTGAGAACCAGAGCTTAGTCACCCCTCCACCCCCCCCCCCCCCCCCCCCCCTTTTTTTCAACTTAAAGAGGTCCATTTCTCACACATTTCTGGCAAAGTCAGAATCGTATTAATAGACATGCCTGCTGCTAACCCTCTGCTGAAATTGCTACTGCTGTCCGAGACAGGGTCGTGAAATCTTGTCGATTCTCATAAGCACTGGATGGGTGTGTTCTTCATAACCCTCCCTTCTCCCAGGCAATGGCTCTGTACATATAACCTCTAATTCTTTTGACCTTTTTAATAAATCTCCAAAACATATCCAATTCATACTAGCAAAAGCCTTTCAGCTTTGGGACCTTTCAACATGCTTAACATAAAGTGATATATTTTAGGTCTAGCACAGGGTTATGTTTCTGTTGTTATGTTATGTTTGTATGTTATACTGTATGTTATGTCTTCAGTGAAGGTTTCTATCCTTCGTTTCAAATTACTGTAAAGATACATCATCTAGGGACAGTGTACCCTTGGGGGCGAGTGGGGTTGCGTCATTTTCTATTTTGCACTAACAAAGTCTGAAGATGCTGCCCCCTGTGGTATGTATAGTGTAATACAATACAGAATTACTTGTAAACTTCAGAATTGACTCCGTCGCTGTTACCTCTCCTGAGTTTTAATAAAGTGATGAATACTACAACTACTACTAATAACAATAATAATTTACAACATGAATATGTAAACATCCAGTATAGATTTATTGCTGTTGTACAACAATATTACTGTACAACATTTATAAATAATAATAATAATAATTCATTATACATTTGATTACTATTGTAAACTCTACTGTATTTTTACACACTGTTATTAAACTGTATACCGTACATTGAGAATATAACAATTGCTATACATTCTTCATTAAAACATCATGCAATATTGTATTTTGGCAACAAACACACAGCAAAAGCTCAGATTTTTTAAACTGTCAATGAAAAGTTACCAATCTAAATACTTTAGTAAATGTACCTTGCCCGTTATAAACGTTATAATAATGTAACCACGGAGTTACTAAATAAAAATAAAAAAATAAAAAAAATTAATTAAAAAAGCAATGCAAAACTGATGCATACATTGCACTTACACAAGTAATTCTGTATTTCATATTTCTTGTGTTTTCAATACTGCAATCACCTTCAAACTAGTCTGTTTTTTTTTTGAATTACCATGGCAACAGGCAGCTTGTGATTTACACAGCACAAACACAAACCCACAGTGGCTGTTTCTTCATTACTTTGTGGCTTTGAACTGAATTGTGATGATGACATTAAATGAGTCTCATTCACAGGTTTGTGTGTGTATTTAGTAATTGTGAACCTGTCCTCGTCTTCTTGTTCCAGTCCGCTATCTATATGACAGGCATGGTTAAGGCCCTTAGCCCCATTTGCGTTACATTTGGTCCATCTTGCTAAATCTTTGTTGCATGACAGTGCTTTTGTCTACACTGCCGCACAAAGCAAACCGCCAAATTGGGGTTTGATGGGGGTCCCCAAAGGGGTGGGTGGGGGATGAGATTACGACAAATGAATTTCTTCAGTGGAACACCTTCAATGAAACCTACCTCAGAGACAAAAGAAAGAAAAAATCATGGTCAAATGGCACTTTTTGTGGGTCAGAATGAAAGGGAAGACTGTGTGAGGGGGGAAAAACACTGCAATACAAATCATCACCATGAAGCAAGTAGTTGGGAGACTCGGTGTATGGTGTGGATTCTCAAAGGATTGCACTATCTTGCACTGATTGTGCTTAAAATCAGACAAAGTCTAATGTCATGGTGTTGTGGCAACTTATTTTACATGCATGTATATGTTATGGTGAAAGAAAGAAAGAAAGAAAGAAAGAAAGAAAGAAAGAAAGAAAGAAACTTGACTCTTCCAAAATCTAATTTAAACACAATTTTCCTTTTTTAGTTTTTTGAGCAGATTTTTTGCTAGCTATTAATGTGAAATTAGAATTAGATGTCACCATCTTCATCATCACTTGAATATTTGCTCTCGGAGCACTTGAAGTGTGTCACCAAAACTGCAGCCAGATTTGCACTCACAGCACTTTCTGAATTTAGAGATGAATTTCTGATAGATAGGTAAAAGGGGAAGAAAGAAATAGAGCTAATCAATTAAAATAGGCACAAAAAAAGGATCAGAACAGGAGGCTGCTGCCCATGCAATAAGAAACTGAGAGAAAAGCTCTTGGAAGAGAGAAATATACAGTGGCCAAAAGTGTGTGGGAGGATTTATGTAACTATAATATGGGGACAAATTTGTCTCCAGAAATTCAGGACATTCTCACTGGAAACAGACAGAGAGATGATAGATGACAGATAAATAAATAAATAAATGCAGGAGAAAGATTAATCAGAGGTAATTATAGCTTTATATTAAAACTAGTGCTGTCAAAATTAGCACGTTAATGCAAGTTTAAAGCTAACTGCGTTAAAATACTTTATGCCAGTTACTGCAGGGCGAGCTTAGGGTGGCCAACCCACCTCCCTCATCACTGCTACCTTCACTGCCTCTGTCTCTTTCTCTTGACAAGAATTGCATTTATTTAAACACAGAACGTCTTTACGATCACTTCAAATGGGAGACTTTTCAGATGCGCACTCCAACTTCATCTCAGCGACAGGCTCTAGTCAAACAAGCGCAGAAAAGGTAGCAGGTCCACGTAATGGCAGTCCAGTAGAACAACAGTGAACTGCGGTCAGATGAGATGTTTTTCCTGTCCCCTCTTTAATGTTGCCAAGCACTGGGACTTTTGTATCTTTATAGATGCTCTAAATAATTAATTAGTGTTTGTATTTAGTTTCATTTCTGTAAGTAAATATGACATTTATTATAATGGGTTTATGTGAAGATTGTTTTAAGTTCACTTAAATTAGAAGTTGTCATTTTTTAAAGTCTAATAAATGTTAAAATTGATAGCTCTTAATTATATTGTAATGTTGAATGGCTATAGTTAATGGTTAAATATTAGGGGGGAAAAATTCATAGAGACATCAGTAGTATTCCACATTTAGGGGAGAAAAAAGGCAGAACATTTCATTATGTTTATGAACATGTCCTTCATCCTTAAAACACAACACAATGCAATGCATGATTCAAAATATGAGTAAAACACAGTGTATAGTGGTACGTACGTGCAAATGTACACCATAAAATGACAATCAATATCCTCAACTAATCTTAGGATTCTGACAACTGGCAACTCAAGAAACCCATATGATAATCATAGAGCACATTTCACACAATTCCACCAGTCACAACGTAAAATAGTCAATAAACTCATTCCATTTAACAGGTCTTCCACTACAACCAGAGGAAATCTAGGGTTAAGTTGGACAGCAACATTTTCTTCCCCGATCTCCTTTTATAAAATGTATGAACATGAAAACTCACAGAATTATAGCTTAGACTTCGATCTATGTAGAGAAGTACTTTGCAAAATGTCAATTTTGAAAAGGTGGCTATGACGCTGTGTGGCAAAAGTCTCTTGCTCCTCTTTTTTTCCACTCTATTCAGTGAAAAAGAATGCATTATGTTCCCAAGGACGTGAAAGATGGGGAATGACATTGTCTTGATCTTCTGGAGAAAGTGGCTTGAGTAATTTGGTAAATTACCTGAAAGATAGAGAAAGAGTAACCCCGGTTGCTCATCTGTGCCAATTCAATTTACAAAAGTATAAGGGAGTCCTTTCCCTCCTCTCCAAAAATGAAAGCAATTACAAGATCCTTCCTTGTTTCCTAGGAGATGGAGCCAGGGATCTTTCCCGAATATGAGGATGATTTTGTGGGGAGCTCTTTTACACTCATGTAGTCGATATGTCAAATAGGAACCTAGACCTAGAACATAACATTCAGAACTGTATTTGTCTTGGTGCAAAAATTCAATAAACATTAAGCAAGGTCAATGAATAAATTAATCAAATATTAGTTCAGCACTTTAATTTGCTATTATTAAATAGGTAATTGTATATATTTTTATAACATTTCTCTTTATATATTTAGTTAATTTGTATTTTTAAATATTAACAATATGCTGTGAATTGGCCACCCTATTTCTCTAGATATTAGTATCAGCATCAAGCAATAAAAAAAATCCATACTAGTCGACCACTAATACAAATGAAAGTAATTGAAAACAAGTGAATATATTTCATGGATGAAGCAAAAGTTATCAAAAACATCCTAACCCCTCATAGGATTTGAAAGGTCTTTTCATCATGTTGTGGTGAAGGGTGCTGTGTTCAGGAAAGCACTTGTATCAAAAGTGTGTCCAGTGATGACAGCAAGATGACAAACATGCCATTTGAAAGCAGTCATTTTCCCTCACTCATGCAAATCTACTCGCTCGTACACGAACAAACGCCCATCGCCATCAGTCTGGCTTAATGTGACAAACTAATGAAGTGGGGTGATTGACATTTCTTCACTAGTGATGCGCCGCTGCTCTAAAACACACTCCACTCATCATCTGAGACACACAATCATTTATCTGACCGACGACAACAGAAAATGAATCCCCAACATGTAGGCTAATGGTTCTTCTAACACTGTCCCCTGAGTCATCCACCCTTCAACAAATCTATGGCAAACATACATCCATCAACGGTGTTGCTTGGCTTAGTTAAGATAAGAAATGCCACAATACAGAGCTAGTATTAGTATTGTTGATTTAGTAATTGCAAAACACCCATCTGTTATTCTTATACAAAAACCTTACAAAATAAAATAAAATAAAATAAAGATACAATGGTTCTAATCAATCTATGGGGGAAAAGGTAGGGATTTTTTTTTACCTTTAAATAAATTACATATGAATAAAGTATTTAATATATTATTTAGTTTTATTTTATCTAACAACGTTTTGTATTATAATACTTTATAGTTTATTACGAAGTAGTTTTTAAAATATAGAATGAGTACATTGAACTGAAATGAATATATTTAGTAAATGTTAATTTTTTGGGGGCAGATGGATTAATTAGTTCAATAAAAAATGTTGATGTGCAAATATATAAAACGTGAAAAGGCAATTAGTGGTTCTTGTAAAAGTTTGAAAAAGTACACTATTAAAAAACACGTATGTAGTCATGTCAAGATCAAGCGATAGATTTTGGAATAGATAATTTGACAGAAATTTAAAAAAAAAAATTAATAATACTAATAAACAAAGGAAAATTAAATTATAAATCGAAAAAATAATAAAGATTATTAATGTTTAATGTCAAATTCCAAACTGAGAAACGATCACTTTAACAAATGTATATATAAGTAGGACGTACAGTATATATTAAAAAGAGACAATGTCCTAAAAACAAGTCTAGGCATAATCCTCCATTCTCATCTTATCGAGTGAGGAGATCAATGTTGCTGTGGGAAGAGCTGAGGTGTTTGATTTATCCAGTAAGGTGTTGTCTTTGTGTTTGCTGTTTCTTTTCAGCGCCTCCATTGACCCTTTGAGGACTGGCCTATGTAGGTTTCATCAAATGACCAGGCACAAGAAGGATAAGTGAGAAACAGAGAGAGGAAAAACTGACTAGAGTGTTTGGTTGTGTGCATTTTCCCTGCGATACGTAGCACCCAGTCTCCAGACTTCCAAATTTACTGTGAAATGCTGCTACCTTAATAGCCCTTCTGGCCTCTGGGTGATGTAAGCACATACCCTTAAGTATACTTTACCAGGCCTAACAGCATGACTAGGTTCCCTATAAAGTCTGAGACCTTTGATCTCTGATGTATTTTATTGGTGGGCAAAAGCAAAAACTGTACTCCCTTGCCTGCTGTAACAAAGGCCTGCATATCAGCTTTACTACTGCCAATATATCACACATCCCAACACCTTCACTGGTCTAAATCATAACAGAGAATTGGCCATGAACTGAGACAGATTAATTGGTACTCTGTTTTCCTTTACAGAAAACACTTCAAAACATTATTTTAGAGCCATTACAAGGAGATCTACCACAGGCCTGATGGCTGTATATATAATTTATTGAAAAATGTGGTATTATATAAATCTTTATTATAAATTGTTTATGATTATATTCAGTGTATTTATCATTTAATTTACATTTGAATTAAAATGCATCAAACCTATAGTTGTTATTGTAGTATCACTGCAATACAATTACTGTTAATATTTTAATTACATTTTATTTGTATAGTTTCTACTTTGATGCTAGTGTTAGTTAAAGTTTTATTACATTTGTTTTTGTAATTGCTTATTAGTTTCGTTGTTGTAGTTTTGAATGTTACATAGTTTACATTCATTTTTATTAATTTGTTATGCTTTATTCAGTTACATTGATGTTATTTCAATTAATTAAGTTTTTCTAGTTAATATAATAGCTAGTGAATTCTATAATAATAATTATTATTATATTATTATTATTATTATTATTTCATCAATACTTTGGGGGGCGTGAAGGGCTAGTTGTCAAAAGGAGCTTGATCTCAGTAGATCAATTTCTGTATAGATGCATAACTATATAATATCCAACAATGATTTGTAGCTTTCTAATGTTACAAAGTTCAATTACATAATTATGTACAATAAATACCACAATATATCATTTTATATAAGATCTATCAAATAATTGTTTCTTATTATTATTTTATTATTCCCTTTAAAATTATTAGCAACGTTAAGATGTGTGATACATAAATGGATTATATTACTTAATTATTTCACTTTAAAAATACGATTAGTCACTTAAAATGTGACTACATAAATGCTTATATTTAATAATAATAATAATTAAGAAACTATAATAACCACAACAATAATAATAACAATAATAATAATAATAATAAAAAACAACCTTAAAAATATTTGCACAGTTAAAAAAGTGAGACAACGGCTTGGACTCCCCTATAAATACACATGCATGCTGCATGGCGTTTTAGCACGTTTTGACAAAGTTGAACTCACTTGAGGAGTGTCAAGTGGAGAGTCAAAAGATCTCAGAGTGGCAGAGAGAGGCCAGTTGGCTAAAGTTTATCTCCGCCGGACGGAAGGGCAGGCTCTCTGCTTGCAGCTGGCATCTGAAAAACCGGTACATATGCCGGAATGGAGAAAAATCAGCGGACCACTTCTCCTCAAACTATTCTGGCGCATTGTGGCTAGAGAGATGTGAGGGGGCAGATGACCCTGCCACAGGCTGCCATTGCTCCACCTTATCAGCCAGACAGGCCCTCTATTCTTTTTCAGCTTCTGATGTATATCAGCATCCCAGCCACATTCATATGAGGATCCAGCTAGACACCTTCTGCCGCACCTAGTGCACTAACTGCTTCCAGAACCGCTTGAGCGCATCACGGTGACAGGCAGACACATGGAGAGAGAACAAATATCATCAAACCAGAAAGCAAACACACACATTACTCTATATTCAGCCTGAGATTATTGGATAAAGGAGGCAATTTGTTCCTGACCCAAAGTGAGGCATAGCACAACAGTCTAAATCTACAGTATGACTTGCTGCATATTATCATGCAAATGACACTTCCTCCGACGTACGGCACAGCTCGACATGGAGTTTAGTGTTTTTATTATTCCTTTGCTTTTCTTTTTATGAACACTTCACCAGAAGCTGACACACATCCAACCGTTGCATACATAGATAATGCAGCAAGTCATTTAAGTTTATTATTCCAGCATATCCAGGTTCCTTTTCCCATAAATATGTGATTTGAACATAATGGCCTGGTACAAATAAACTATAATAATGTGACTATACACTTCAGTGTCGCACATAAATAGATGTGTAGGTTTGTAATGCAGGTATGTATAAATACAGTCTATAGTGAATGCAAACATGGGAAATCTAGCAAGCACAGTATACAGACATATACACCATGCTATACACCATACATAAAATGTATATCCAAAGGTAGTATGCATTTGTGTTGTTTATGTCTGTATTTAGTTACGGCTAAATCTACAGTCTCAAAGCTATAAAAAGGCAGACTGAACTGAATGTATTAAGAGAAACAAAAAAATAATAATACATCCACTACTATTCAAAAATTCTTTCTTTCTTTCTTTCTCACCAAGGCTACATTTACTTGATCAAAAATATGGTAAAAACAGGGTAACACTTTAGCTGGGACCAGTTGTCACTATTAACTACGTGCTTAGCAGCATGCATATTACTAGCACATTGGCTGTGTATTAGTATTTATAAAGCACATATTAATGCCTTGTTTTGCATGACCATATTTTACATCCCTTAATCCAATCCCATCCCTAAACTTCACAACTACCTTACTGATTAATAAGCAGCAAATCAGGAGTTAATAGTTAATAGCGAATATTTGTGTGATGAAACAATTGGTGTGATGAAAAAGTGTGATTACAATACAATATTACAATTTAAAAAGAGGAATGTTTTCTATTTAAATATATTTTAAAATGCAATTAATGTTGAAAACAGTTGGGCAGCTCAATATATGTGTAAACTGTGTTTTAATAATAAAGAATAATAAAACAAAGAATTTTACGATTCTTTAATACATAAAAAGTTTAAAAGAACATTTAACCATGTTCTTTTAACCATTTGACATTCCCAAGGAGCTGATTGTTTTCTGCACATAAAATGTGCGTCACAACATTCATAACGAAATTCAGAACCGTTCCATCTGTGTATAATTTCACATCAAAATTGCCAAGAGAAAGAGAACCATTCCAGTCCATGAACCTTATGGTTGGAAACAAGCTACATGTCCACCACATGTCTGGCACAAACATACCTCATTTCTTGGAACAGCAGTAATATGATTGGCCCAACCTAACGGAAGGATTCTTAATCATAAACAACTTTCTGTCTGCCTGATGTTCTCTGTGTCCATCTTAATTTGAACATATGTCAGCTGAGAAAAGGAGGTAAAAAGCAAAGGAAATAAGAAACTTCATGTTCACACTGCCAGCTGGATGCTACAGTCTAAAAAATGTATAAAAATTAAAAGGGGCCTGAAATGCTGCAGTACCACTGTAATGAGGCAGAGTAAAAAGATTTAATGCATCACATATCTTGGTTCGAAGTCTTGCCGATTAGCCTTGTTTGTGGATTTGACCTTCTGTAAGTGTGAGAACGACCTCCCATTTTTATACGAGATAGCACGAGCGGCAGCAAACTGACAATTGGCTTCTAATAGCGCTGATATCATTATATTACAAGAGACAGCATTGCGATGAAGCAGAGGACTGTTTGATGCTAACAGAGGGGCAGGAAAGGGACAGCACTAGTAAATGAGTAAGCGCAAGATGGCTGCCAATGATGGCTTGCCCTTTGGGCAGAAGTAAGAAACTCCTTCAATCGAAGGGCTCACGCAGAGAGATGAACTTGTTAAAGGGCCAGCGTGATTACTGGCAGGAGAACCGGTGCGCTTTTGTTTTGCTCGCCTGCCGCCACCGCTCGTCTTTTAATGTGTCTGATGTCCCAAAGCCCTAAGGCAAAAGACCCAAGCACAAAGCAAGAATGACAAAGGTGGGGGCAGGGAGAAGAAATACTGCAGGTGCTTCACATCAATGCTAAAGGACGAGCTCTGAAATAGTAACAGCCTTTTAATGTTTATAAGTTTGGATGGAAGTTCTTTAATGAGGAGTACAAGAATTCAAGCGGCCGGTGTGCAGTTTTGTAAGGCAAAGCAGATGATTACATTTACATCTAGCGGTATTACAGCCCTGGCAGTTTAAGACTAATAAGAGTCTCTGAAGAGCAGGAGGAGAACATAGCGAGGTTTTTTATGCATACTGACTGCTCTACACTAATCTATGGGCTTAATAATGTTATGAGATTTATGAGTATAATTCTACCTTAATACAAACTCTTGCATCAGCTATTAGAATGCTGGCCCAGTCGTTTCCTCAGTTGCTCAAATATGGTGTTAATCTCCCTTCATGAGCAGCGACTTATATATAACATCATTAGCACAAGTGTCAAGTAAAAATAAGTAAATTGGTTAGAGGCATGACAAAGGAGTGGGAGGCTGTCTGGGTTTGATAACACACAACACTGCTGGATGCCTGTGTGTTCATGAACACATGCAGGATGACTCACAAATTGACTGATGTGTGAAGAAACTCAGAACATGGTATGGGCCAACACTTCACATGTTTTTATAGAACGGAAATAAATTAATATTAATAAATAAAATCACACACACACACACACACACACATATATATATATGTGTGTAATCAGTTCAATGGATGGGCGAGACGTCATGGGCGGGGCGACCAGGAAGCTTAAAAGCACGTGAGGTGAAACCAGCGTCAGCTTTGTCAATTCAGCAAGTGCTCTGTGTGTGTGTCATTCTGATATCTGTTTGTGAGTCTTATTTAGTGTTGTTTGTCACAAAATATGTCAAAAGCACAAGACAAAACCAAACACCTCAAGGGCGAGGGCAGGCAGCGTTTCAGGCTGTGTGTTCCTCCCTGCCCGCGTTACATTACGGGTGGGGATACACACAGTTTGTGCGTTGTCTGCCTGGGAACGGAGCATGCTGAGTAAACGCCTGCATTGCGAGCGTCTCTCCATGCATGTTCTCCGCTCCCGGAGGGCTCTCTTTGCGGAGGGAGCCTTCTCTAGCGTTTTCCGCGGCGCTGGTCCGCGCGATTACAATAGTGGGGTTCGCAGATGAATCTGGTGGAGGGAATGGGGACGGGCGAGTCCCTATCTTCTTCCTCACCCACCAGATCCAGCATCTGCTCCCTGGGATCGGAAGCCCGCTCTGCGGTTACTTCCCCCTGGGGAATGGGCCCGACGCTCCGCCTGTCTTCCTTCTCCGAGGCTGACGTGGAGGGCGTCGATGAGGACTCACCCCCTCAATTGCCCCAGTATGAGGAGCTTTTGGAGGTGGTTACTCTCGCCATGGCCAAGTTGAATATTGATTGGCTGGACGAGCGCTTTCTGTGTACTAAGCCGCCACCTTGGAAGGAAGACTTAAGGAAGACCTTTCTCGGCCCGCCTCTTCATCCCTGCTTCTGATTATTATGGCAATGTGGCGGGGATGAGCGAGCACGGTTATAAGACGATGCCCCGGGTAGAACAGATGCTATCTGTCTCCCGGCGCGGCATCATCTTTAAAGGCTCTGGCATTGCCCTCCAAGACGCTGCGTACCACTGCAGCGCTGGTGGGCAAGGGGTACTAGGCAGCGGGTCAGTCTGGTGCGTGTCTGCACACCATGGCAGTGTTACAGGCATACCAAGCCGACCTGCTCAAAGAGCTATATGAGGGTGAGCAGGTAAAATCTAAGGATATTACCGAGCTCAGGAGAAGCATTTGTGGCTGACCCTGTCAGATATGAAAGAGAAGGACAGGGTTTGCCTCATGGACTCCCCGCTTGCACCTTCTGGCCTGTTCGGCGACACCATCAATTCCGTCGTCGTCAGGCACCAGGAGACTCGTAAACAGGCGGTGGCGTTCCAGCGGTTCCTCCCTCACCGCTCTCTAGCTCTGGGGGTTGCCGGGCAGGAGTAGCCCCCTCAGAGTACCAGCTCCTCATACAGGGAGGCACAAAAACAGAGCGTCGCCTCAAGATCAGGGGCCTCGAAGTCTAAGTCGGATCTGCGGACCGTACTGGCCCAGGACTTATGAGGGCAGGCCCCTCTGGGGTGGAGCGGGTTACACCGCATTACATGGTGTCCGTCTTGCCTCAGTGCCCTCAAGAGATCGATCTGCCAACCCTGCCGGAGTTACGGGGCGCAAGTGGTCTCCCTTGAGCGCCACTCTCAGTCACCACCCGGTAACGTAGCGGTGATAAGAGGCTCGCCACCTCCGCGGTCTCTAGAGCAGCGGGTTCGGCTGTCCCCTGCCGGTCTGCCATTACAGGGCACCGAGCTAGCTGCTCTGATTACACCAGAGGTCAGTCTCGAGAGACTGATTCCCTTAGTAGACTATTTGCCAGCGTGGAAACTACTGCCAAATGTGTCTCAGTGTGTCCTGCACACTGTAGAGAGAGGATACAAAATCCAGTTTGGTTCTCCACCGCCTCATTTCAACGGGATTACTCCCACACTGGTGGGCCCCGAGCAGGCTCTGGTCATGGAACAGATGTAGTTACTCTTTTGAGGAAGGAGGCTATCGAGGTGGTCCCTCCTCACGAAAGGGAGTCCGGGTTCTACAGCCTGTACTTCATAGTCCCAAAGAAGGATGGAGGGTTGCATCCCATTTTAGATCTGCGTCAGTTGAACCACTCAGTCATGCGACTGAAGTTCAGAATGCTCACACTCAAACAGGTCGTGTCTCAGATCAGGTCCGAGGACTGGTTTGTCACGATTGATCAAAAAGACACATACTTCCATGTATCCATCCTTCCCATTCACAGGAAATTCCTGAGGTTTGCTTTTGGAGTCAAAGCATACCAATATCTGGTTCTTCCTTTCGGCCTTGCACTCACACCCCGCACTTTAACGAAGTGTGTGGATGCTGCTCTGGCGACGCTGCGGGGGGGGGGACTCCAGGGCATCCGCATACTCAACTACATCGACGATTTGTTGATTTTAGCTCATTCAGAGCAGATGGTGGTTCGACATCGGGATGTTGCTCTCGCCCACATGAGAGAGCTGGGGTCAAGACTAAACGCCCCCCAAAAAAAGGGGAGGGAAAAAAGTGTGCTTCTCCATTACAGGACACTGATCTAGGTGTGGTGGGGATTCACAACGATGCAGCAGATGTCCCTGCTCGGACGAGTCGGATCCTACCGCTGTCGTGAGGGTCCGAGACGGCCGGGTCACCTCTTGGTACCTATTGGCCTGCTGTATATGAGGCCCCTACAGTGGTGGCTCAAAACCAAAGGGTTCTCCCCGAGGGGAAACCCGCTCCACATGCTCAAGGTCAAGCGGCGATGCCTACGTGCCTTGGACATGTGGAGGAAACCTTGGTTCTTGTCTCAGGGCCTGGTGCTGGGAGCTCCTTGTCGCCTCGTGAGGCTAGTGACAGATGCGTCCCTCACCGGTTGGGATGCGGTCATGAGTGGCCACCCTGCCCGCAGTCTGTGGAGCGGTCGCCATCTGACATGGCATATAAACTGCCTGGAGATGCTGGCCGTGTTTCGAGCACTGAGACACCCAGAGGTTGATGCGCTCATTAACAACACAGCGGTGTTCTTTTATATCAACCACCAGGGAGGTCTGCGTTCGCTTCCCTTGTACAAGTTGGCGCACCAGATACTTGTGTGGTACCAGGGCAAACTCCTGTTGAGAGCAGTTCACATTCCTGGGCATATCAATATGGGAGCAGACATCCTGTCGAGGCAAGGGCCAAGGCCCGGGGGAATAGATGCTTCACTCCGATGTCGTGAAGCAGATATGGAGAGTTTTTGGCCAGGCTCAGGTGGACCTGTTTGCGACTCGAGAGACATCGCACTGTCCTCTCTGGTTCTCTCTGACTCATCTAGCTCTACTAGGGCTGGACAGAAGTGGCAGAGGCTTCGTCTGTACGCCTTTCCCCAGATCGCTCTGCTCCCGGGAGTTCTGTAGAGAGTACGCAGGGATGGGGTCCGTCTTCTGCTAGTAGTCCCATTCTGGCCAGGCAGAGTATGGTTCTCGGACCTGATTTCTCTCCTTGACGGCTCCCCATGGGAGATTCCCATCAGGAGAGATCTCCTCTCACAGGCGGAGGGTACGATCATCCACCCCCGCCCAGAGCTGTGGAAATTGTGGGTGTGGCCCCTGAGGGGGCACAGCTCATAGCTTCCGGTCTCTCAACCGAGGTTGTTGAGACCATCCTCCAATCCAGAGCTCCCTCAACGAGGAAACTGTACGCCCTGAAGTGGAAACTTTTCACTTCTTGGTGCAGAGACCGCCAGCTCGACCCAGTTGGTACAGTGCTGGAGTTCCTCCAGGCTCGATTCTCTGCAGGGTTGACCCACTCCACCCTGAAGATCTACGTGGCGGCCATTGCGGCCTACCATGCCCCTCTTGGTGGCCAGTCAGTGGGCAGACACTCCCTAGTTACACGTTTCCTCCATGGTGCGCTGAGGCTGAGGCCTCTGGTACGATCTCGTGTCCCTCCGTGGGACTTGGCTGTGGTGCTAAAAGCTCTCTGTAGGCCTCACTTCAAGCCTATCAAGGAGATCTCGGATCGCCACCTCACTATCAAGACTATTTTTCTTCTGGCGATATCTTCTCTCAAGAGAGTTGGGGATCTGCCTGCCTTCTCAGTGGCCCCTTCCTATCTTGACTTTGCGCCCGGTCTGGCCCAAAGCCCTTCTGTAACCTGAGCGGGGTATGTTCTAAGGTCCCCTACACTACACCACGGGTCACTCCAGGCCTCCCTTCAGGGAGCCAGACCAGCAGAAGCTTAATTGTATGTGTCCAGTCCGAGCGCTGGATGCATACATCCACAGAGCTGCCCTTTGGAGGAGGGCGGACCAGTTGCTTGTTTGCTACAGTCCCCCTTATAGAGGTCTTCCAGCAACTAAACAGACCTTCAGTCGGTGGATAGTAGATGCCATCTCTATCTCTTATGAGTCCTCTGATCTCCCCTCACCATTAGGGGTCAAGGCTCACTCATCTGACACCGCTGCGGGATGGTCAACGCCCCTAACCTTTGTCAGGTTCTATGGTCTAGATATGCGAGCCACTCCCGGCTCTTCTGTTTTCTCGTCTTAGCTGTGCAGGCTTCCACACTAGGCAGCGATTTGAAAGTCTGGCGGCGTGGGCATACCCATTCCCGAAGCGTCCTCCGACGCAGCTCGAGTTCCTGAAAAGGAACGTCTCAGGTTACGCATGTAACATGGTTCCTAGAGGGAACGAGACGCTGCATCACAGGGCCATACTTAAGGTATCTCTGCCAGTGCTTGCTTCACTCCTATAAGCTGACGCCGGTTTCACCGCACGTCCTTTAATGCTTTCTGGTCGCTACGTCACCCCGCCCATGACGTCTCGCCCATCCATTGGAATGATTACACATGTGATTCAGAGCATGGCCACGCTGAAGGCATTCCCCTAGCGTTTCCGACGCAGCGTTTCGTTTCCTTTGAGAATGTCTCGGTTCTGTGAAACCTCGTTCCCTGAAGGAATGAGGGAACGAGAAGTATGTCAGTCGTGACTGACAAATTGGGATCTCCCCGGAGAGCCTAATCACCTTTGAGTGTTAACTAAACAAGCCAATGACAGTTGGCGTGCGTGTTTTGCCACGCGCACCCCGCCCCGCAGCGCAGGTATAAAAGCAGAGCGCGTGCAAACGCACATCAGCTTTTTCGTGAGGAGCTGGACTACGTTGACCGCGTCAGCGGTGGATACAGCAACGGTGGCGACTGACGTAAGGTCTCCGTTCCCTCCTTCAGGGAACGATGGTTACACAAGTAACCTAGATGTTCCCTTTCAGTCAGTCATGTTCTATGTTACGTCAGTCGTGACTGATGAATTGTGATCCGTATGGAAAACGCCACTATTGTTGACCCCCTCCAGTGCCCTGCGGAAGCGGCAAGTCCCCCCACATCAGCTGGAAGATAGCAGAAGATAGGGCAGCGGCTAGGCAGAGGTGTCCGCACTACTGTTATCATACAGTGGTAATGTATAAAACAATGGGCAGTGTCCCCAGTTGGGAATGCTACGGAAGCAAATACTGCGCATAGGAGGTATTATGGTGAATGACACATATGGCCTGCCCCAGGCGTGCTAAATATGGAAGTCCCTGCGGTAGATCAACCTGCATGGGGTGAGATGACTCCGCGAGGAGAAGGAGATGGCAGTGAACGACTGCCAGGGAAAGGCACGGGCTTACCGTGAGGGGAGCCGTACAGTGGAAGAATACACATGTGGGATCACCCGAAGGGGAATCACTACACACGGGCACCTAGCCCAGCACAAGGGCTGACCTTGGGCATGCACACGAGTGCTGAGCCTGGCGTCTGGCGCTCCGCCACGCCTGACCGCCGAGGGTGCGGGAGGAACTCCACCAGGGTTCGCCATGGGGAACTGAACTGAGGAGCAAAAAAGCGCACGTATCCGGTCCGTAGAGGGGAATGGCGCAGCAAGCGTGATCGACACCGAGCAGGTCCGGTGTTACTGCCTACCTGAGGCGAGTACACGAGAGGACACGGGCTCTACATGGATATTATAGAATCTCACAAACGTGTTAGGCATCGCCCAGCCGACAGCTCTACAGATGTCTGCTATCGAGACGCCCCGCGCCAATGCCCAAGAAGATGCCACTCCTCTCGTAGAGTGAGCTCTCACTCCGAGGGGGCAAGGTAACTGTTGGGCCTGGTAAGCTAAGACTATAACCTCCACTAACCAGTGGGCAAGTCTTTGTTTGGAGACAGCCTTCCCCTTCTGCTGTCCTCCGAAGCAGACAAAGAGCTGGTCTGAGGTCCTGAAGCTCTGCGTACGGTCCACGTAAATGCGCAGAGCGCGAACGGGACAGAGCAGAGCGATGGCTGGGTCTGCCTCCTCCTGGGACAACGCTTGCAAGTTCACCACCTGATCCCAGAAAGGCGTGGTGGGAACTTTGGGCACAAATCCGGGCCGGGGTCTCAGGACAACGAGAGAGTACCCGTACCGATTCTAGGCACGAATCGTCGGAACCGACAATGCCTGCAGTTCCCCTACCCTCTGACCGAGGGCAAACGTGAGGGAGCACTGTCTTCAACGACAGAAACTTAAGCTCTACTGACTGCAGAGGCTTGAAGGGCTCCTCCTTCAAGGCCGTCAGGACCGAGGGGAGATCCCAAGAGGGTAACAGGTGATGGTGCTGAGGATTTAACCTCCTTGCCCCTCTGATAAACCTGATGATCAGGTCGTGCTTCCTTAGAGACTTACCGTCTACTGCATCGTGTTGTGCGGCAATGGCGGCAACATACACCTAAAGGGTGGAGGGAGACAGCCTTCGCTCCAACCCATCCTGCAGGAAAGAAAGCACTACTCCGATCGGGCATCTATGGGGGTCTTCCCGGCGGGAAGAGCACCAATCGACAAACAGGTTCCACTTCAGCCTGTAAGCGTGTCTAGTAGACGGGGCCCTGGCTGAAGTGATGGTGTTTACTACCACTGGAGGTAGCCCACCTAGAACCTCAGCGTCCCGTCCAGGGACAACAAGTCTGGACGTGGGTGCCAAAGGGTGCCCTGTCTCTGAGTCAGTAGATCCCTCCTCAGAGGAATCGTCCAAGGAAGGGCTGTCGCGAGGAGCATCAGTTCGGGGAAACAAGTCCGACTGGGCCAGTATTGCGCTACCAAGAGGACCTGCTCCTCGTCCTCCCTGACCTTGCACAGTGTCTGTGCGAGAAGGCTCACTGGGGGAAACGCATATTTGCGTAGGCCCCGAGGCCAGCTGCACGCCAGTGCGTCCGTGCCGAGGGTCCCCTCGGCCAGGGAGTAAAACAACTGGCAATGGGACGTGTCTGGGGAGGCAAACAGGTCTACCTGAGCGTCCCCAAAGCGCCTCCAAATCAGCTGGACTGTCTCGGGATGGAGTCGCCATTCTCCCGGAAGGGCGGGCTGACGTGAGAGCTCGTCGGCTGCACGATTGAGCTTGCCTGGGATGTGAACGGCGCGAAGCGACCTCAGATGCTTCTGACTCCAGAGGAGGAGATGGCGGGCGAGATGCGACATGCGACGGGAGCGTAGACCACCCAGGTGGTTGATGTATGCAACAGTCGCAGTGCTGTCCGTACGGACCAGACGTGCTTGTCGTGTAGCAGCGATTTGACGCGGCACAGAGCCAGCCATACTGCTTGCAACTCGAGGCAATTGATATGCCACTGCAGTCGGGGCCCCGGCCGGAGCCCCGCAGCTGCATTCCCATTGCACATGGCACCCCAGCCCCTGGCAGAGACATCTGTTGACACAACAACATGCCTGAATATTGCCCAAGGGGACACCACTGTCCGAAGAAAGGCAAGATCTGTCCATGGGCTGAAGGTCTGACGGCAGAACGGGTGACAGAAACCCGGTAAGTGCCGTACCATGCCCATCTCGGGACCCGGTCGAGAAGCCAACTCTGAAGCGGTCTCATATGAAGCAACCAGAGCAGCGTGACAGCGGCTGCGGATGCCATATGCCCCAGGAGCCTCTGAAACTGTTTCAGTGGAACCGCCGTCTTGCACTGGAAGGACCCCAGGCAGTTCAGCATCGACTGTGCACGTTCTACTGAGAGACGTGCCGAGAGGTTGACTGAGTCCAGCTCCATGCCGAGAAAAGAGATCCTCTGCACCGGGGAGAGTTTGCTCTTTACCCAGTCGACCCTGAGGTCGATCGCTGCGAACCAACCGAAAGGACGGACGCATTGAAAGATGTGTTCCTGCGTCAACATCTTGAACGTTAACTGGTGAATGGCCCGGTTCAAGACACGCAGGTCCAGGATTGGTCGTAACCCACCGCCTTTCTTGGGTACGATGAAGTAGGGGCGGTAAAAACCTGACTTCATCTCGGCTGGAGGGACCGGCTGTATAGCGTCCTTCGCCAGCGGGACCGCGATCTCTGCAAGCAAGACAGGAGCATCCCTGTCCAGCACAGAGAAGAACCGAAGGCCCCTGAACTTGGAAGGGCGCCGGGCGAATTGAATCGCCCTTAGCGAGTCTGACGGTTCACGAGCCAGCGAGACGCACGGAGGCACGCTAACCAGGCCCCAGCGATTTTCCGAACAGGTGGGACAAGGGAAACCACCGATGTACCCGCAGTGGGGCAGCGAAGTGGAACACTGGGACCCGACCCGGGAGGCCGCGCGTCCCCCGGTGGGGTCTGAGTGCGCAGCGCGCGACTTACCTGGCTCCTCTGGTGGGCAGGGGGCTCGTGAGGAGGCTTAGCGTTCTTGAACTGAACCCTGCTGCCCAATGGCGAAGTGAGAGGGGGACGGCCATGTGGAGACTTGGTCTCGCGCACTGCCATCCTCACGCTCTTGGAACCCGGAGAAAAAGGAAACCCGCTCTTCTGTTGAGGTTTTGGACACCACTGGCTGCGAAAAGCTGATGATGTGTTGCACGCGCTATCCTTTTCTACCCGTGCTGTGGGGGGCGGGGTTAGCGCCTGGCGAAACACGCACGCCACTGTCTTGGCTTGTTTAGTAACACTCGAAGGGATTGGGCTCTGGGGCGGAGGGTCTCCCTGCCAGAACGAAAAAAGGGTTTACAAAAGGCCCCCTCCGAGAACCGGAAGAGCTAGAGCGGGGGCATGGTAAGGGGGATACCCCCCGTTTAATGAGGTATCTAGACTGCAACGTCGCGATGGTCATTTTCCCGCACTGAGAACATGACTCATCCCTGAGCTCTGCTTCATCGTGCTGTAAGCCCAGGCACGAGACACAGCGATCATGACCATCAGATGAAGCCAGGAAACGACCACATCCAGAAACGTACGAGCGGGAAGCCATCTTTAAAAAGATGCCCGCCGCTCGTGGAGCTCTTTTAGACATTTTTTCTTTTAGGAAAAAAAGGAAACACTCCTTTAGAGAGAGCGCTGAAGCGCCCAGAGGAGGTAGCGGTGAGACCGCAGAATGGAAGCTGCAGCACGCCGAAGATGAGCAGCACTGAATGGCAACACCCGCTGACGCGCCGTAACACCAACACCAGCTGTTTCCAAACACTCGCGGAGATTCATCCTTAGAAGGCTCGGCTCCGAAGCGAAAAGCTGATGGGCGTTTGCACGCGCTCTTCTTTTATACCCGTGCTGCGGGGCGGGGTGCGCGTGGTGAAGCACGCACGCCAACTGTCATTGGCCTGTTTAGTTAACACTCGAAGGTGATTGGGCTCTCGGGCGAGATCCCAATTCGCCAGTCACTGACGTAACGTAGAACGTGAATGACTGAAATGGAACGTCTCGGTTACTTGTGTAACGGAGACGTTTTAATTTTACGCCAAAAATGGATATCAGCCAGAGTATTCTGTCGGTTTTCCTTTCTTCCAAACCACGACAGTCTCCATTCTCTGCAGAATGCAAATATTCGCTCAACCAATCCAGCGCACCACCCATGCCACAACTCTAGGACAGTAATGGCGGCGCTTTGAGATACACCCGGCATCCTAGTTTTCTCATCTACTTTGTACTTGTGATCAACAAACAAAACTTAGGGCTGCATGAAAAACGTGAGCCTCGCCTCAGCAGCGCAATTTTATACTGTCAATAGATGCATTATATACAGTAGCATATCCAATTATGGATATCGCTATGGCTATATCGCTATATGGGCTCCAGCCAGGGCCCAATTTAACCATGTGATTACAGTATATATATATATTATACTATATATATATATATATATATATAGTAGTCAACATTTGAAGTGGATCGATATCTTTCATCAAAGTTGTCCTAAAACCAGAATGCGTTCTTGTCTTAGGACAACTTCGATTAACTTTTTTGATCCACTTCAAACGTTGACTACTATAGTATATATTATTATATATATACATGTTGGTTAAAAACGCATAAATCATTTTGATTAATTGAGTTAAACTGGTTGAAGGTGCAAGATGAAAACCACTATTCTGTTTCAAAAAACTTTTTTCACATAGCATTCTTTAGGTTTAAAATTAAAAATGCAAATCCCAGATTTGATTTTCAAAGATTTATTAAATGTTATAATTGTGTCCCTAAAATGCAATAAATCATGAAACTTGTTTTGTAAATGCACTTAAATCCATTGAATTGTCGCCTCGGTCGCCTTGCCTTGGCTTAGTTGGGGACACTTCATTTCCAGTGATTTCGTTGACTTGATTGGAAATATACTATTTAAACTGAACTGATCTGGATGGTGACATCACTGAATTCAATGATGAACTTCTTTAACTGAAAAATGAGTGTTACTATTGTCATTTTGCATTATTGAAACACAATATTCCTAATTAATGCTGTTCAGTTGCTTTGTCACAATCGGTATTGTATAAAGCGCTATATAAATAAAGGTGGCTTGACTTGACTTGACTTGACTTGAATCAATATAAAAGTTATTTTTCACATTGAAAATGTTGAAAATGAACAACATGGTTAATCCACATATGACAGCCTCTGAACTTGGTAAATACTAATCTTATATACAGGCACTGGACTAAAAATACATTCAATCAGTCATCGCTCCCAAAATGAATTCATTGGGTCATCTTGTTAATGCAATAAATTAATTACAACAATAAAATTAAATTTCATCATGAACAAGAAATTTCCAAATTCCAAAATGACATTTCCCTTAAATTCAACTTCCAAAAGTGCATTAATCTTTGCCATGTTACATTCATTTAGTTGACTAGTGCTATACGCTGTATTAACAAAAACATAAATGGCATTTATCGCATAGCTTGTCAGTGATCTACGGCTCTGTGTATCCATCTGAAAGCACGTGATGGAGATTTACTATTAATCACAGGACTGGCTTTACTGACAAGATGCGCATGACAATCACATGCGATAAAATATAAAAAACACGCAGATTTATATGTCACAGCTGATAGAAAACTGATGAGAATATTGCAAAACACAAACAAAACACACACACAAACACGCACGCAAGAACACACACACACACACACACACACAAACACACACCATATATTAATATAGAAATAATACAATCCCCAATTTAACCATTATATATCAAACATGGAATATATGGTATATATGATACAATAAAACAACGATACAGGCAGGTGAAGGTTGGTCATACCAGTCAGCACACCAACACACACACCACACACAAACAACACTTACGTCACCCTGTTTAGTTTTAATAATACTTATAATAATAATAAAATGTATATATTCTATAACTCACAAGTGAATTTTAGAACTACTTCATACAATCCTATCAAATAACATCTTCAATCTGAATAAATCATGACTGTGACTTGGTGTGTAAAATCTATATCTGTTTGGAGTTGAATGAATATTGCTCAGAAAAATTTAGATAGCAACCACCACAGAGCGGGTAAATAACTCAATGAGTCAATAATTTGCGTCCAGAGGCAACAAGGACAATCCATCACACTCAACATTCATTGACTGTACACTTGATATTGACAGAAACAACTTGCTCTTTTTGGAGGTTCTGATGCTTGTTTGTTTGTGTGCTGAAAGAAGCCGCTTTGAGTGTTATCATTGCATTATTCATACAGTGTGTGATATGTCTCATTGAAAGAATATCTATGAACACTATGACTATATATGACATACAGCGGTAGCTCTCAACTAGTGAAGTGTGACCCAGATATGAACAATGTGACCCAAATATAAATTATGACCCACAACAGGGGAAAAATACTATGCGAAATGCAAACAATAAAATACAATCCATAAAACATTTCAGACAGCAAAATAAATAGGCTCAATACATTTTAAAAGGGAGAAGAAATGCTTCTCATATCTTCTGTTGTTGATGCAACACTGTGCATCCTGCTCAACTTTACAGTGCTGTGGAGCTCGGAAGAAGCCAAAAACTGTACTGTGTTTGGTTACGACTTAATATCCAATGTAAAATTAAGGCCCAGGAAAAAAAAATGAGAACCTCTGTTTGCTTGCTAAAACCAACTAGCCCTCAGAAATGTCAATGAATAATTGTAAATGGGTGGACGGGATTGCATGTAAAATTACTAAGTGAGCTCAATGTACAAATAAAACTGTCTGTAATTATATTGTGTGGAATTAAAGAAACCTAAAAAAGCACACCAATCTATCTTCACTCTTTCCCTCTTTCTCTGCCTGTGATTACCCTTTCATGCATTATCACAAAGCCTTCTGATATATTCAGATATAACCATGATGAATAAATAAAAGGGTCTAGAAGTTCTTTCACCAGGATGCTTTTACCTCGAAGGGAATATTATCCTTGGCTTTTGATAGGAGTTCGACTGTGGGGAGAGATTTTCAAAGCCTGCAGTGCTGGAGACATTGCCAAGCTCTCAAAGAACCCCTGCTGCGCATGTCAAACTAAAAAAATCTCTCTGAACTTGCAGAATTAAATTCATCACCCAATCTCCTCAGCCTCTCCTTGTGGGGGAGAAGGGTTTTTTTTTCTTTTTTCTTTTTTTTAAATCACACCATGTTGTAGATGATACAATGAGGGCATATAAAAACAAACATGCTGTAGATTAGGATGCCTACGCTCTTTATTACTAAATCAAGCTAATTATAATTCGTTTGGCTCTTCTTTTGGGGAGACAGAGGGAGAAGGGAGAACAAAAGTAGAAGATTAAACAAAAATTGTGACAAAAACGGACTTGAAAGTGTGCAGCCTTAGCATAAGTAAAAAAAAAAAAAAAAGTTCTCCTAGCCTGACAGTGGTGTTTCACTTTTCATCCCCACTCTATCCTCATTCCTACTGCCTTCCCTCATGGGGTTTATAATACCCATTAATTACAATCCAGTTCCTATGCCTCAGCACTGTACACATTTCCACACAAATGTGATGCATTTAAAAGACAAGAGATTATTCATTGCTCTCACAAAATAACGGAATAACTATACGCGACTAGTGCCATAAATCTACCGATCGCAGAGCCCAAGATTTAACGACTCTCAATTCACAGCATGTTTTCGCAGAGGTAATGTTTTCCTGTTATACTGACCTCTTACCTCTCTGTTATTACATTTTGTAAGCACAGAGAGACATATTTGTTTAAAAAACTCTCCCAGACCAAGGCTGCTTTGTTATGCAAACAACAATTTCATCTTCCTGACATACATTTGATGGGGTGTCTCATGGCTTGGCAAATTGGCTGCTATCGAATGGGAATATATTCACCTATTGCTTCCTGCAGCGAAACATTACCATATGAAAGCCAGCGCTATTGATTGGGCCCTTCTCTTCTGGGTGGATCTTATCTGACTGTGCACCCTCTCCCTCCAATCAAATACTGTAATGTGTAATTTCACTGCCTCAGTGGACGAATCAAAGCTTGAGGAGAGGAGGGGTAGCACCGTGTTATTAAATAACCCCAAACACTCTCTCCATTCCTGTACTTTCGCATGCATTCCATTTATTTTCCCACTATTTAAGAAATCCCTTTTCACTTTTATATCAATATTTTCATATATTTACATATCAGTGATTTTGCACAGTAAGCAATGAGATTTCCATCAGTAAGCTCAACAGACTGGCTTCTCAAAGATTGTGGCTTGAGCTTTGCTAGGTAAGAAGGGCTTTTTGACATCGCTTTACTGCGGGACTGGTTTGTTTTAAAGCAATGGATTAACTCAAAGTGCTCTCTCCAACAACAGACAGTCTAGTTTCAGACCTCTCTCTCTCATACCAAATTATGATGTTTGGCTAAATGTCATCATATCCCCCACAAAAGTGTTTATATTAAATATATTTGTGGTTTATAGCTCTTAGAGCATTACATTGTAGCTGTAACAAATCCAGCATGCATTGTAAACTGAAAACATTAAACATATGATAAATTACTGTATTTTGCAATGTTTGTTTATTTATTTATTTTTATTATTCTTGTCTGCACAAATGTCGGATTACTAAAGAAGAGCTATAATAATGAATAAATTCAATAGAAGGATCAAGAAGGAAAAGGGAAAAAGTCAGCATAAGGTGCAGCATTGAGAGGGGTACCATCCTTGACTGAGGAAAGAATGCATACTAATGACCTTATGGTAAGTAATATAGTATAGGTGGTATTCAGGATCCATTGCGTGCAAATGGTGACCTTAGTGTTGGTTGGGTACATACAAGGGTATGGTTTATAAATTTGTTGCAATGGTTTTGGTTTCTTTTTAAAAGACTAAGACAAAATAAAATGAACATAACGAAACGGACGGTAAGAAAATCAGTGAAGGGATGGCAGTAAAATATTACAGACTATTTTTTGTGCCTTCATAAACCAATCAAAATAAATGTCACTCGAATGAAAGGTGTGTAGTGACGGGCCTTTAATTCAAAAATTTCTTGTCAAAATAATAAAATGTACAGGTGTGGATTATATTCTTCTAAAGGAAACATTACCCTGCACACAAGACAAATCTAATAACCTTCTTCATTAAATTAAACGGACGGCCAAGATATTGCTACCAGACTAAAAAAATATATAATAGGAGAATCGATAAAATCAATAAAAAATGTATAAACTGTTTAACACTGTTACATTTTTCATCATACCCACATAACTTACAGAATAGAAGTGCTAATATATAGAAAAATGATGCAAGAACACATTGAATACATTAAACATCAATACTTTTTGTCTGTAACTTCTTTTGTCAAAATAAGTAGTTTAAATGCAGCCTTAATATACTTTTATTAAAATGCAAAAGGAAAATCTAGCACTACTACAATAAATAAAGCTTGAATGATGCACATACCATGCAAGATCGTAGAAAATAAGCCACGTTTAGATGCCTTGCATTTTCTCCCTGACAAAACATGTAGGCAGTCTTTCATGCCTTGATAAGGTCTAATTAAATATCCCCCACTCATAATGCTGGTCAGATTCCAGGAACCTACACAGGGGGAATACACGGACAAATGAACTCAATCGGGTCTCCATCACACAACACCCTCAACGGCACCGCAAGGTTTATTTGCGGAGTGTCATCATGGCACCTTTAGCTGGGCCTCTTTGTGTATGTGCAGCCAAAGCCAAACACGCTGCCTTCGTCACACCTGCATTCTGCAGCTTGAAAGCCCACGGACAACACTCGGCACTGTCAGAGCGAATTACCTGCTCCTCAAATTAAGCTGATATCTTGACAGCCTTGTCTAATTAAGTTGGTTCAGGCTCTGATCGATTGTAATAATGACGACCCGGCCATGTCATCCATAGCCAGTAAGTGAGATATCTTGTCTGTGTAGTGTACTGACATTTACATCTACTGAGACCAGCAGTAATTATGAAATAGTGGACTTGGCTATGGAGCAGCTTGTAATACTTTTTTGGAAATTGAATTGAGGACTTCGTTCCGCAGGTCCCGCCGTAGAGTTTGTCTCTGGTGACCGCAATAATACAGAACAATAAGATTTAAAAAGGTGTCCATTACGCTGTTCATTACCAGGCTTAATCTAATAGCCCCAACTCAGCTGTTTTTTTTTTGTTTTTTTTTCTCGGGCCGATGTCTTGACACCCTGTAGAAATGTGGGGAAAAGGGGAAAAAAACAAGAAACTTTTCATTTAAATCGAAAGTCAATAATACTTGTTCCATGCTCTTAAGACAATAAAAAAGACAAACAATCCTTTAGAAAGCCCATTTAGAGCCCCCTCGTGCTTCTTCCCGTCTTCATTACTAAGGGTTGGGTGTCTAGGTGAGGGGGGGGGGGTGAAATTGTCTAAAGACTTTTAATTGGATTCTAGAAGCAGTTTCTTAATTGACTTCTCTATCGTGCTAATATAAGTGTACATCTTTATGTGTGTTCACCACATCCTAAATTGAACCCAGGAGGTCATGGTTGGATCTCCCGACGAGACTCATTGGGAACTATTGCCCGCTAAAAAATTCAATTTAGATCTGGAGATTGACTGGCTAATTCCAGTGTACCTATAATGGGTTTCTACTGTTCTCTTAATTAAGTTTTCGCATTAATCTACTAGATATACCCTTTAAAGCTGCACATTTCCCTTGTGGACAACATTTGAGGTGGGAAGGCAAAATTAAAAAATTTCTCTCACTAATTGACAAAGTGAAGCATTCCCTCGGAGCTGTACCTGACAACACAAACAAAAAGCTCATCTGATGGCTGCCGAGGGGCTGGGGAGAAAAGCTATCCCAAGTTGCTGCAAGTACAGCAGACTGTTTACAGATCTGGTAGAATCTATGTATCTCATCACTCAATTCATTAATTCAGATTCTTTGTGTATTGCTTGCAAATTAGAAACTCCAGCTTTAATCAATTGTATTTCACACCATGTCCATAATCGCCGGTTTTACAGCTTTCAGTAAAAGTAGTTTGATCGTGGGTAACTTACAGTACAAGATGTGAGGTTTTGTCAGTATATAAAGTTATGGAGAAGCCATATCTTGTCAACTGCATAGATGCAGACGCAGCAAGTTCAGTCTAGTTGAAATAACTTGCTCACTGAATGAACCAAAGTCAGGTGGAATCTCCCTTTCCTACAAAAAGGCAGTCAGTCGGAGTACTGACATGTAACTTATTAAAGTCGTCTGGAAGAAACACATTCACAGCCATGAGAAGCATTAAACTTTGCGGCAAATCAATCTTGTAAAGCTTGCTGAAGTTTGAGGGTTTTGGTCGAGTCTGATTAATAACTTGCACAGGTAGAAAGGGACAGAATGAGGGAGCTTGCATTAATTCCCATCCTTTTGTGTATGTAACTAATGGTGTAACCCAAAGGTCACAGCAGGGGAATTGGCTTCTCTGTAGCGCAAGCCCATTTAACCTCTTTTTACCAGCTCAGGCAATGCTTTCACAGGAGCATTGATTTCCTATTGTGGATCTGCTCCTGGATGCATGAACTTTCTCTTGCCTATCACACGTCCTTGGTCTACAACACACTCTCTGCGGCATTCTTTCTTTAACATCTGTGTATGTGTGTGTGTTTTCGAGGCTTGGTTAACATGATGTTTCATATATTGCAAAGCTGAAGAGAAGGGAAATATCAATACGTTTCTCCTTTAACTTTGGAACGTGAAACTCATTTTGTTGAGAGTCAAAGTACACTTGTGGGGATAGAAACATAAAAGAATTCACAGATGTCAGAATTCTAGAAGCTCTTGGAATGGTGGCACTTTGAAACCAGAAAAAAAGTGTAAAGAATTTGAAAAAAACTACCTGAACGTATATATATTACTTTAAATATGGGATGACATTTTTTTTTAATTATGTCAATTTTGTCTATTTAAAATCTTAAAAATGCAATAGTTTTTTTATGCAACATTTGTCATATGTCCGCAAATTAGAAAAAAAAAAAAAGAAGAACGGGCCTTGAACCAGCTTCAAAATTTACTCCCAATGTCATTAACATTAATAACATTACAATGATACGTAGATAAAACAAATACTACACCAGAGACGTAGATAAACAATACTACACCATCACAAAAAAAAGGGAACGACCTGCTTTAGAAGAAAGAGGGGGCAGAACAACGTTTCCGGGGTTTTGTGCTCTCAGTTGTCCGGCTCTGTGGTACACACCCCCACCTATGTTTGTTATGTATCGGAAACCCGGACGACCCAAGAAATTGCACCCAAATGTCGTTTCGTTAGAGCTTTTTTTGTTTTAAAGCGGGCGACAGACCAGGAAAAGAAATATAGCAAATAGGAGCATCATAATTGATCTAATAAATCTGATGTTAAGTGTCTCTTTAAAGAGGTGGAGTGTCTCTTTAAATGTAGAAGGAAAGAACCATCCAGTATGATGAGTCTCTCAGCTTAGTTTCAGCAAATGTCAGCTCCTGCCTCTTCATCGATTGACTGAGAAGGGGAAAAATGCTTTTTTATGCCATATCAATCGGGCAAGCATTTGAATGGGATTTTTATATCGTGTCAGAGGAATTAGTGGGGATATTTCACAAGCTCCTTTTAACACTAAATTAGGGCTAAATCACTGTGACCGACGACCTTGTCCAAATGGGAGCTTTAGCCATGTATAAGCTGAGACCCGAACCCCCTGGTCACCCCTGAATGCTTTAGAATAAGGGTTAATACAGTGCACATTCTCTGAGGCTCAGGCCAGTGATTTACAGTTCTATTGGCAAAGACCAGAGATTTAGAGAGGTAAAATAATCTTATTACCAGACTGTCAAATTGTCTTCCATTTGTTTTATAAGGTTTTGCCATTTTGGAAAATGTCACATCAGCACATAAAACTGCCTGCACCTTTGATTACCATGCTCAACTCCTTCACTTTGAGTGTGTGCTCCATTTTGCGGATTTTATAAGCGTAAAAGGGCCAGAAAGTATCAGCAGACTGGGAATCATAAAGGGTGATGGAAAGGAGGTGTTGACCTATGTAGTTGTAGATATCATTGCTCTATTTTTCTAACTTGCAGTAAAAAAATAAAATTAAAAAAGTGAATGTTACATTCATTGATGATATAAAAAAACTTGCTCAAGACTGATAAAAAATAATTGATGAACGGAAAGAAATTTGCATAAAGCAGATGTATTAGTTGGTCAGATTTTTTGTAAAAGGAAAAACAAATGTATGAAAAAAATAAAGAATCTGGCGTAAGGAAAATGTACAGTATAAAATAGATTTTTTTTTTTTTGGAAAAGGAAACAGAAAGTGGAAAAAAATTGGCACCACATGAAATACAGTGGGGAAATATGTATTTCTCGCTTTTAAGTTTGTGCAAGTCTGATTTTCTGGGCAAAGTTTCAACATTTAATGTTATGCGCCTGAGTGGGGCTGAAATGATGGGCTGTCAGATAATACATATCATGCGGCATTTTAAAAACTTAAGGCCTGTCGGTGCAGATGACAAATTGCAGAGAAGGGCAAGGGTAGACGCGCTGGCACATCTCGGATCTGAGACTGAGTTTGGATCAGTCCAGAGCCCCGTCATGCAATTCTATGTCAGCATCCTCTTAATTCCCTATCTCAGAAGCACCATTCTCCCAATACCCATCAGTCAGCAGCAGTTAGCCATTAACATTCTCTTCTCAAACTTTCAACAACACCATGGGAAGAGACAGACTGTCTTTATTGATGATACAGAGTTTTTGCAAACCTGGTCTACAAAGTTCCTAATGTGTAAAGCAGTGAAAGCAATCAAATTACAGAGATTACGGAAAGACAATTGTTTCTAAATGGTTTAATTTCTTCTACTTTTATGCAATCTCTTTCTAAATTAATTGGAAAAAGTGCAAAAAAAAGTTATCTATTTTAAAGGCACACAAATTGCTACACATCTACAAACATATTGTGACTTCTAACAACTTTTTACATCAGTAGAAAATTTAGCATTATAAGTTAATCTAGTTTTCTTTTTTGCAACACCGACAAAAAAGAACTTGGTGACGTGTGTCTGCTTTGTCTACCGACTACCGCAATAAAACAGTATAACAAAATAAGAACATAGAATAAACTGGATATACTAAAAAAGCTGAATGCGACCGGCGACTACAACATGAATGAATGACTGACAAATATGAATGAACTAACGAATGCATAATAAACAAATAACAAACTAACGCGATAAGGAACGAACGAAGGAACGACGAAGAACAATGAAGAACGCAGAAGGAACGAATGAAGGAACGGAAGAAAGTTTTAATCAGGGCTGGTAAGAAATTTTGGCCATAAAGTTTTTCCAATTCACCTATCCAATTTGCATGTGTGGTGAAAAGTTGATTTTGGACCCCTTGTCTGCCATACAAAACCAGGCAGTATCCAACAATGGCTACCAGCATGCTCAAGGGGCTAAGACCTTGTCTTGAAAACCCGGTGCAATTTTGTTGTTGTGCGAAAAGGCCAGAAAAAAAAGAACATAAATCAAACGCATTAATTCATGCATTCTATTGCCGACATACATCAGCTTCTTATTCATGTAATTGTGGTGCAAACAATTTCCATCTGTATGTTCTGTCTAGCAAACACATTCGTAGCCCTTGAAAAATTACTAAATACTCACTCCTTAAAATCCTAATATACCTCTTAAAGGTAAATGCTTCACGTCAGAATAAGCATGTTTTTGCAAATATATTAGACAGATGAATAGATAGATAGATCGATAGATAGATAGATCGATAGATAGATAGATAGCCATAAATATATTGATAGATATATTATACATTTGTTTACCGAATACATCGCTATGTATCAACTAAAATCAAATAGATCCCAATGTTTCTTCAAAATGACACCCACTGTTCTTAAAAAATATTTTATTTTGTGTTCTGCAGTTTAACAAAATGTTCCACCTGTATTCTGTTTCAGAACAGCAGGAAGGTGAGTAAATTACAAAAATGTAATTTCTGGTTGAACTATCCCTTTAAGAGGAGCCATCTCAAAACAGAGGACTGTAAAAAACTAAACTAAACTTCACTGAGCAGAGTTAGGCAAAAAATAAATCTTTAAATGAATCTTTTTTTTGTAAAGTTACCCTGCCGCATTAGTTGGTGAAACTGGCACATAATATTGTAATTATGAGATCACTGAAAGATTAAGGATATGAGTAATTACAGCGTGTATGAGGCAAATATGGTTAATCAAAGTGAGCTAAGATTGTGATTTTCACACCCTTGCAGGCACCCATTTCGGCTGCAAATGAGGTAATCTTCAAATGATCTGAGTGATTGATAGAGTTTGATTTAAACTTCGCAAGCTTAAATACACACACTGATGCTGCCACCCTCACAAGCCACTTCCATAAGTGGGTTTAACCAGCAGACCAGAAAGGTGAGAGCCAAACAGATTTCCTCATTTAGTCCCACAATGCACTGTTTTTAATCAAACAGCAGGAACTGAGAGTTTATCACACAGTATATTATTTTTACCTAGCTGATTTAAACTTTGGCTTTTAAACTTTCAAGCTGAATACTAAGAGACATAATGGCACTTAAAAATAAATGAAAAAAGAAGTTAAAAAATCTGCTCTAAAAACATGTGTAGCACATTAACCTACTCTATCATTCCTTGTGATATTAAGGCATTGGGAGATGTCTTGGTGTTGTGTTGTGTGCACAGCTCTCAAAGTTTGTTTGTTTTCATGAATTTTAATCAGTGCATCTGTAAAGCCCCAACCTGCTTCCACGCATAAGCAAAACCCCATCCACCTCATAAGGCAGACAGCTGCCGACTGCTAACACTGCAAAACAATCTCCCCATCCACAGCCATTATACCACCGCCTGCCTCTTCATCTCCTCTCATCTCGATTGTTTAACAGCAATAAAGTGATGGAAAACTAAAAACCATCTGCATTTGGCTCTCGTAATTTATGTCTGCTTGAGGATCATTCCATTGTTTTACACGTAACCCATTCCGGAACGGATGCAGCAAGCAATAAGCAGCATACAGACTCACAATTGCATACAGTATATGCATCGCTCTTCTGACACAATGAATGTTTCGCTTGACATCTGTCTTGTAGACCAGCAAAAGGCAACCGTGGCCATCTTGCATCACGCTTGACCTCACATGATCAGTGGAAGGATCGAGGACAGAGGGTTCTGATTATTCAGCAACAGTGGGGTTCTGTATACCGAGGGCCGTGTAGCACAGAACGCGCTAGCGCCACACGCTGAGCCACCCAGCTGCGCTCAGATCTGTAATTGGGTTAGAGGGATACAGCGTTCACTGCTGCCTGCCTGACAGTGGCTTGAAAGGGAATAGAAGAGTTGTAGACACTCTGGGATCTGTGTAGCTTAAATGAACTGTGGTCCAACTAGGAGATGGCACTGAAATAGCAAACTCTGTTGAGCCGTTTTTTCTCTAGTTTCGCACACAAAGACAACAATCTCTGCTCCAGAAGCTAGTACAGTTAGCCGCCAATGAGCAGCGCCAGCACAGTTATGTACAGTAGGCCAGAGTACCAGCACATGACTGGTAGGTGGATGATCGCTTAGCCTTGGCACCCTGATGGGACCAAAAAGGTCAAGCGCTATCTATGGCAGCGGCAGTGTGAAACATCTTTAACGCAATCTCGCAACTGGGTTTGGCAAAAAGTGCTATCATTAAAGCTGCAGCATAGCAGTAAGTGCAGACATGACAAGGTTTGGCCTGAGAGACATTGTGGCTTGCTGTCAGGAGAAGCGCTCACCCACTGAGCATCTGCTCACATTACACAGCCAGAAGTAAATATTCTCTGGACGATAGCATCAGCCGTGGCTGGCTGTAAAGACTGCAGGTGTACTCACTCCACTCAGGCCTTATCTCCACAGAGCAGAAAGGCAGTTAGAAGGATTGGAGAGTGTCGCAGGCATTAGGCATCGTGCTGCGGCTCACGCCCGCACAAAAGCCTTCTCTCTCCATTAGACTGACGCTAGAGATGGCCGAAACAACTTTGAGTGGATCGACCGGTGCAGTGTTTTTGAACGCACTGATATTCAAAGGGCTCTTTCTCGTGGAAAACAGAATAAATGGAAAGCAAGTTGTAGGGCTGAGCGGAAAAAGAAGAGGACAGAAAAGCAGATTTACCTGCTGAAATTTGGAAAGTCATCGATAAGATATAAAATAAGCATAGGATATGAATGATGCAGTCATTTTTTTAAACTTTCACTTTCTAACACTCATGATCAAGGATTTAAAAAGAAAAAAAAAATCCCTTAATACATGCGTAATTTCTCCAAAGACCTGTAAAAGATGATAAGCAACTGAACAAGGTAAAAAATAATAAAACATACTTATTGTAATACAAAGTAATCCATTTAATTAAAAACATTCATAGGATAAGAGCTACGCAGCTTCACGTCCACAGGTTCACAACCGAGACAAATAATCGTGGCAATTAATCTGACATTGAAGGGTATTTTCCTCTTGCGTTGTCTTCTTTGGACTCTCTCAAATGGAGCAACTCTAATTGTTGCCTAAAGTTGTTTAAAGGGAATTAAGAGTAATTGTTTTTTCTTTGTCAATTTTTAGATTAGAAAGAGCAGTGCTGGTGTAAATTTCATACTCCTTCAGTAACAGTAATGTGGATGGTGCTTCAGAGAATTAAGCAAAGTTAAATGAAATTAATATTTTAGTGTTTCATTTATAGACAATCAAGAATACGTCCATAAGCCTTATATTAGACAGATAATGAAATTAAAGATATCATTTTAACAAGATTTCAATTCCCCAAATTACATATACAGTGTTTTATTAAAATTGCCTGCAAGACTGCTGAAGAATTTATATTCTGGTAATGACTCCTATATTTCAAATAACTTACATCGACATTGATGATCTATCTGAGACAAAGGGCAAAATGAAAACCCTGGATTTTTGTATCATTGTAATTGTGGTGGTGTTATTATAAATAAATATTACAGGTAAATAAATATGCCATGAATAATACATCAGGATAGGAAATTGTACATGAAAAAAATGAATAATGTAATTCTAAAGGGTTTCAACAACATCTTAAAGGTAATTAACAACCTATTTAATATTATTACTTTTATTTGCATCAGACATACCTTCACTGCTTCCTTACAGCAACCGTAATCCTCAATTTTGTGCAAGCCTATCCTTTGAGTGCTATTAAAAAAAAACACTATATAAACCACTAAATGTGTTCAGACTACACATTTTGTAATCCAGTGATTCTCTCGCAACTGTATGTTGTGTCTGTCTGAGCAACACAGGCCTTTATGGTTCCTAACTGATACTAAGAGCTTGGTGTCAACTAATAGCATCAATTACATGCTCTTTTCAAATGTGCAAACAAACTCCTCTGCATTGGCTAAATTTTAATCCATCCACCCTGGGTTAGTTTCTTTGACCCTGACATTCACACATGCATATAAGCATGCATGCACGCATACACGCCTCCCCACCCTTCTCCAAAAGCCTTATTTTGTGCTTATGTGGTATAATAGCCAGCATTCAGAGTTGGGCCAGTCAGAGAGAGTTCTCCTGGGTAAAGTGGAGGCCTCCAGTGTGGAGCAACTGTGGGAAAGCAGCATGGTGCAGATGCACAGTTACACCAAAGCGAACAGTAGGATCCAAGAAAAACGAGAGGGGGGGGGTGAGATGAGAGGCAGAAAGAGTGTGTGTTCATGAGTCTGCATGCGCAAGAAAGCAAGAAAAAGAGAGAGGGAGTGTGTGTGTGTGTTTGAGGGGGCATGACAAAGGGAGAATAGTGAATTCACAGGGCTTTACTAGAGGGTGGAAGTGTACAACGAGTTGATGCGAGGGGTCATCAGTCAATCGATGGGCGTGCAGGTAGACAGAGAGAGGCCAGACTAGGGTGGTCCCAATACATCTAAAATAGAGAGACAACTTCACACTACGTGTAGAAGGTGCAAGAATGTGTGGGGGGTAGATGTGTGAGTGCACATCAGGTGGAGATTGACAGTACCATCCAGAAGCTCTTTTGGCAGCTCTCATATCTCTTCTCACTGTTTAGAAACCGTAGCAACACAGTGTAGCCACTGGCTACCCGACTAGCAATGAAATTACATTTTAAATTTTATTAGGCTGATGCAATTCTCTCAAAGTGGGAGGTAATCTGTGTCAATATGAAACAATAAATGATATTTAATAAAGAGAAAAAATGAAAAAGTAACTAATGTAGCTACATCAATAGATCAAGGACTTTTTTCAACATAGTGTAATATACAGTATAATATGAATGAATTATTTCTTGACTAAAATTATTTTAATAAATGTCTTTATCTTAATGTGTTATTGTACCACTGCTATACTTTGAGTAAATATAAGAAGTCACTTACGTGCACGAATGGTCATGCTACAGGGTGAGAATGCAGAGGCCTATGAACAGAAAGAGAGAGAAATTAAACAGATATTCAAAGACAAAGACTTGTATATCAATGTCCAAATACAGCTCTGCAACTTCAGTTTCATCACACACAGAGACACAAAAACACACACACATGCACTGCATGCAACTGGAGGACAAGCCGCTCTCACACCAAAGAGTGAGAGAGATGTTTAATTTCTGCATTTGATTCCTCGGAAAGCGTGCTCTGAAGGCTGATGCTTGAGTTGTAACACCGGACCGTTTTCTCTTGTATCCGAAGGACACTGAACACAATTCATATTCTATCAATTAAGAATATAAGAAGCTATTTCACGCAAATGTGTAATTTATATGCAAAATGTCAGCTAAAGTGCTGCTTATCATTAGTAGTCTAATTTCACATATCGGGCCTGCTTGAGGATCAAATGGCTGTGAATGGGGCACTTATTTCTGTCAGGAGTGGCTCTTCAGCCCCATCTACTGGGCCTGGACTCCCTCTCACCCTGCCGAAAAGTGGAGAGAACCTCCTCACCTCTGGGCTAAGAGGGAAGCCTGCCAGGTGCCCTCTCTGGAGGTGAGGACAACAAAAACACAGGAGAGAGGAATTACACTCAGAGCTCCTGGAAATGTTGCTAAAGAATGAGTGGTTGGATTATGAAAGGAAGGGAAATTAAGGGTCAAACAATTTGACGTCAAGGTGGAAAGTCAAAAGTGCTGCAGATAATCATATGCAGTAAATTGCTTGTGCATCTGAAGAAAAGTTGCTTGACCTTATAGAATAAGGTGAAATCGAGAATTTTCGAGATGTCTCGAGATGTTTGCATATCGTATTCACTAAGGTGATTAATTTTGAGGACAAACCAGATTTTTTTTTTAATTCTGCACATATTCCAAATAAGTAAATACGCCAGATGTGGAATTTAAACAAGAATACACACATTGCAATTTAATTTGAATAATAATAATAATATATTTACTGATGAAAACCAATCACCCGCATCACAATAGTCCTAAAAATATCTTACAATATAAAATATATATTTTCATAAATCAATTTAAAAATAATTGCAATAATATAAACATAATTGCTGAGGGAGAGAGACAAAGAGAGCTTACAGATGCCAGAAAGAAATTCGATTTTAAATTATATTTTAAATCAACAACTATTTCTCGGCTCTTGACATTAAAACCTAAATAGATTTTGCATTATGGTTTAAGGACTCCACATGACCTTCCCCACTGTTGGCTTATTAAGCATAATAAGGGGTAACATTGTGACCTTTAAAAAAGAACTCCGTACCATTTTTTAACCCATTGGCGCAAAAGGTCAATTTCTTGTTTCCACTGAAGAAATACAATGTTCTCTGGATTACTGAAATTAACGCACATTATTCAGTTCAGTGTTCAAACTCAAAATGTTATGCTGTGAATACATAGTATAATGTGAAAGTGTGTATTCAATTACACAAATGTTAAATAGAACTATTTTCACTAGTAGTCCACACAATCACTGTTCAAACAGGAGACGTTTCCACTTTTACACAATCCAACAGCAATATGAGAACGATGTGAAGCATTAAAAAATACCTGACAATAACTGAAATAATAAGTGTGCCAGATCAAATTCAAAAGACTTAACAGCAAGTTCCTGCCCACAGAACATCTAAGCGAAAAAGAAAGAGTGTCATCTGTTCTCTTGTGTACAGTGCCACCATGATCACGGCTAAAAGTTATCTAATAGCAAATGTTCTTCTTATTGGAGTTTAAACTGTGCTTTTGTGACAGAAAACAGTGAGACAAAAATTAATTAGGTCTCATTGTGGACGCAGCAGGAAGGCAAGAAGCCAGCCAGCCGTGAGAAACTCAGGTGAAGGTTAAGCA
>JADLZN010006168.1:0-22870 GCA_018155175.1 Sinocyclocheilus anophthalmus
TGACAGTTGCGTGTGTGAAATAGTCTACCTGCGTCTGCGCGTCTCTCTACAAACAATGAAGCTGTGATTTTAGTTACTTAAACAGTAGGGGTGTAACGATTCTCTCGTTTTCTCGATGCATCAATTACAAACCCTGACGATGCATATGCATCGATCTTGAAACATGGATTTTGAATCGTGAATCATCGATTTCGGACAGTAATCGATTTAAAACGCTAAGAATCGAATGTAATGCGATTTCTATAGCGATTCAATGCTTTCGAAATATATACACATTAAATTACTACAGGCACGAATTAATGAAGACCTTGAACAGTGTTCGGGCCTCGCATCTCTCCTTCATGCGCTGCACTATTTACCGCCTGTGACTGTCACAGGATTGCGTTCGCGCTCCGTTCATCTCATTGACACATTTTTTGAGCAGCTGATGTGTGATCTCTCCTTAGTACTTGTGGCCAGTAATGCTAAAGTGAAGTAGTTTTACTTTTCTGTAGTTTTTCAATGGCTCTCGGTCATACCGATGACATAACCTGAGCAGTCGAAGGCTGCGCATTTATTGCACGGACGGAGCAAAAATGTAAGTGTAAAGCATACGCACAGTTCCACTGAATGATAAATGTGTTTTAACAATGTCGTTGAACCGAATCTACGAAGGAAACTGTTAAAATAACCACAGCATTAACAACAACCTTGAAATAAGAGCACAAGGTTTATCTGATAATCAGATGCATGAAAGTAGCGTTCGTTGCTATAGCAAACAGACATCGGGTGCGATTTCTTTCAAAATCATCATTCGTCGATGGAGAGGAAAAGTAAAAAAAAAGCACTGAAAGAGAAGTGATCTCGCGCTCATTGACGAGTCAGGCTATATCTGCAGCTAATCTGAATAAAAAGCAGAATGAACTGAAACGTTAAGACAATAAACACAATAAATAACATGTATGAATGATGCAGATCATTTATTACAGTACAGAAACTATAAATTATATTTTCTACCTTATTCTGTGCAGATAATTGTTTTTATTTACAGGTGCATCTCAATAAATTTGAATGTCGTGGAAAGTTCATTTATTTCAGTAATTCACTCAAATTGTCGAAACTCGTTATTAAATAAATTCAATGCACACAGACTGAAGTAGTTTAAGTCTTTGGTTCTTTTAATTGTGATGATTTTGGCTCACATTTAACAAAAACCCACCAATTCTCAACAAATTAGAATATGGTGACATGCCAATCAGCTATTCAACTCAAAACACCTGCAAAGGTTTTTTTAACCTTCAAAATGGTCTCTCAGTTTGGTTCACTGCTACACAATCATGGGGAAGACTGCTGACTTGACAGTTGTCCAGAAGACAATCATTGGCAACCTTCACAAGGAGGGTAAGCCACAATTATTCATTGCCAAAGAAGCTGGCTGTTTTCAGAGTGCTGTATCCAAGCATGTTAAATGAAAGTTGAGTGGAAGGAAAAAGTGTGGAAGAAAAAGATGATCAACCGACCGAGAGAACTGCAGCCTTATGAGGATTGTCAAGCAAAATCGATTCAAGAATTTGAGTGAACTTCACAAGGAATGGACTGAGGCGGTGTTGGTGTGCTTGACTGGCCAGCAAACTCACCAGACCTGATTCACCATAGATTATCTATGGGGTATTGTCAAGAGGAAATTGAGAAACAAGAGACCAAAAAATTCAGATGAGCTGAAGGCCACTGTCAAAAAAAACCTGGGCTTCCATACCACCTCAGAAGCGCCACAAACTGATCACCTCCATGCCACTCCAAATAAAAAAAAATAAAATAAACACAAAAAAAAAAAATTGAGGCAGTAATTAAAGCAAAATGAGCCTCTACCAAGTATTGAGTACATTTACAGTAAACAAACATACTTTCCAGAAGGCCAACAATAAACTAAAAATGTTTTTTTTATTGGTCTTATGATGTATTCTATTTGTTGATATAGTTAATTGGTGGGTTTTTGTTAAATGTGAAGCAAAATCATCACAATAAAAGAACCAAAGACTTAAACTACTTTTCAGTCTGTGTGCATTGAATTTATTCACGAGTTTCACAATTTGAGTTGAATGACTGAAATAAATGAACTTTTCCACGACATTCTAATTTATTGAGATGCACCTGTATAAAACGATCATAAAATTGCCATTAGGAAAAAAATTTATAGATTACAAATGAATGATTATTGTCCAGCAGTGTATTTGATTTCTTATAGCAAATTCAAAGTAACATAAGAAAAGAACTCCTTGTGAAAAGTAATAATTAATTAAAATTATTGTATTTGACATTTCTGTCACTTCTGAAATGATGTCTACACCATTGGTGTGACAAAATGTTAGCCTATACATAATACTTTTAAAGCTCTTTTTTAAAATCTTGGTTTAAAATCTTGGCTTACATAAATTTCTACATATGCCATGTCATGATTAAACTAGCATCTAACAATGCACAAACGTGTTTTTTCTCTCTCTATCCTATGGTTCTGTAACCATGAAGGCTGCTGTGTAATTTGCCCCCTGACTAAGCATTTAAAGAATTTAGGGGAAGCATTTAAATAATCATGTGAATGCACTTAAAATAATGCAGAATCGAATAGTTAATCAAATTTAATCGAATTTAAATGTGAATCAAATCTAATCGTTCTGAATTTTCAAAAATAATTATTGAATTGAAAACCTCTGAATCGTGAATAGATTCGCTGTCTACCTAAAGATTCACATCCCTATTAAACAGTGATTTTACCTCCTTGTTCCTGATGAATTTAATGTAGCGATTCAGTATCTAAGCTATTTTATTAATAAAAGTCGAGGGGCAGCGTTCACAACAAGTTTGTGTGTGCGCAGCACGATCTCTAATCTCACAAAAGACATTATTTCAAAATTATATTAATTATTATAAAGATTATTAAAATGGATGTATGGATGACAGTTGATTACAATAATAGTTCAGTTTATTCCCCTCATCATTGATAGTTTCCCCTGTGGGATAAATAAAGTTAATATTAGTCTTATATTAATAATACTTCATTAACATATGTATTTACTATCCCTGTTTTATTCATAAGTCAAAAACCAACAAGATTTTTTGGTCACCATATTTCCAAGTTCTCTACCTCTGGTCCAAATTAAATGTAATAATGTACAAGGGAAACCTAACTACTTTTTATTTAGTTATTTTCAAAAGGGAAATACTGTCATGGATTTTTACAGCGCAGAGGTCAACTTTTTTATTTTAATTCCAATAGGAGAGATGGACTTTTGTTTGTCTTTTTTATTATTATTATTATTTGCTGTATTTTTGGTTACTGTGTTATTTCTGTTTCAAAAGGCAGCAATAAATAACACTTTAATATCTAAAGAGTGTTCATGTGATTTTATACACTGGTAATGTTGTGAAATGCATAAATGCATAATAATCGTAATAATCGTGAAACCGTGATTATTCCTCTGACAATAATCGTACCAACAAAATCTATAATCGTTGCATCCCTACTCAGTACCTGACTGACCTGCTTCATCCGTTCACCTCTTCTAGAACATTGAGATCCAGTGATCTCTGTCTACTCATCGTGCCTAGATCTAGACTTAAATGAGGTGATCGAGATTTTGCAACTGCAGGTCAGAAACTCTGGAACAGTCAACCTCTTCATATTAGATTATCCCCCTCTATTCCTGCTTTTAAGTCTGCTCTAAAGACATATCTATTCTCTCTAGCTTTCAATACCCCTTGATCATTGGTTTAATTGTTGTTTTGTTATTGTTGTGTTTTAAATTTGATAGTCTTGTTTTCTTCATCTTATTTCTGAATTTTTATTCTATTCTGTACAGCACTTTGGTCAACTTCGGTTGTTTTTAAATGTGCTTTACAAATAAATATTGTATGGTATTGTATTAATATGCAAAACTGTTAGCCAATCATAGCAGTGGGCGTTTACTTCTGAGTCTTGAATGCGATTCGCCTATAAAAACAGACTGTTCTGCAGAGAGGCTCAAAAACAAGATAGAAAATAGCCTATTACTTCTAAGTTATGATGTTTTTTGATGTAAAATCTTGCTAACATTATAGGTGCATCACAGAGAACATTATAAAATAATTTTTTTATTTTCCACGCAAAAAAGAGGCGTAACTTTATTCTCGCTGTAGATTGTTTTCCGCCGCTGCCATGTTTGTGTAGCCGCTGTGTGTTTCGTTGTGAAAGCTACTTTGTTTGGTCTTCCAAAAGAGACACGACTACAAATCAGTGGTTAAGAAGTATTTACAACACTGTTCCAGAACACAAATATTCAGATGTGTGCAGCACATTTTAAGGAGGATGAGGACTGTTTCCTGAACCAGTACCTACATGCGTCTGTGGCACAAAGGCCTGTTCTATAATGGGGGCCATCCAACTTTGCAAGGATCACTCGGCTGTTCTGACTCACAGTCTGTAAGTGCGTTTACATATTTAAAGGATTTGCCACTGATGATTCAAACGTGAGTTTTGGGTAGTGTAGAGTAGGCTTGTTGTTTGTCGTTTCTTCTCTGTTCCTTCTCTCTTTTCTCAGTCTCCGATCACAAATGCAGTGATGTAAACAACGTGTAAAAAGACAGTATAAGACAGTATAAGTCATTATAATCCATCATTTTTGTCCCCACTGGATGCAACAAATGCTTAGTTTGTAATGGGTTTTATTGGTTTTGTCTCGTCGCTCCGGCCGGACAAGGCATCACAGTGTGGTAAGGGCGTAACATTTCCGTCACACACTGAGGTATTCCACCCTACAACGCACTGGATACTGCATCAGAGCACACCTCGCTTTTCAGACCGATGCGCTTTGTAAAAATTGATGCGTTTCAGAAAGGCGGGCCAAGAGGAGAAACACTAATGTGGAAAACATGTGTTTTTTGAACCTTAACAACAAACACAGTGCATTACACCAAACACACAAAATAATGTTTTTTTATGGAACTCACATGACCACTTTAATGTATTAACGCATTACTCTTCCCGCCTAAAATAAATAAAAAAAAACACTAGCTTGTATTCTATTTCTGTTTTCTTTTTATTTATTATACAGTTAACAAAAAGCAAAAAAAGGCCTCTGACACTAGCTTGTTCTATTCTTTTTCTATTCTATCCGTTTTCTTTTTATTTAGTATATAATTTATATACTAAAAAACAAGTATATATTTATACAAAAAACAAAAAAACCTTGCTATGTAACCTTGCTATCCTGTATTCTGTAGCAAATTATCTAGGTCCATGTTAACAGATGGATCTGAATTATAACCAAACACTAGGGATTGTCACAAAACTTACCTCAGTATCTCTAATTTGCAATTTATATTCTTCAGTCCAGTGCAGAGCAGCTTCACTCCTGAATCCTGCAGATTATTATTGTTCATGTTCAGCTCTTTCAGATTGGTTTCTGATCCAAGAACTGTAGCCAGAGCTGGACAGCTTTTGTCTGTTAAGTCACAATCATTTAGCCTACAAGAGAAATATATCAAATCACAGAGTTAGATACATGTAATACATTTGTTAAACACAAAAAATAAATGTATATCATTTTTTTTTTACATGAACAGTAAATATACTGCACATATATTAGAATTGTATTGATTAAAATTTCCTAGATAAAACAAACTAGCATGCTTGAATAAAACTTAGGCTTATATCATTAATGGCAATGAGTTATACATTTAAAAGTGCTGCTCTATTATCTTGATGAGTATCTTGAGGTGGAGAATCTGGAGGTTAATAATTTATGCATTGAGGTTATGCAAGAGTATATCTCCTTTATAGCAGAAGTTTAAGAAGTTGAACTGCATATTAGAGTAGAAATAACTATGGAGCAATGTGTTTTATAATAACATGATGTGCTTCTTCTGCAGCTAACTAAACAGCTTGTTTTGCTGAAAAGAGAAATGTCAACATAAATCCCATGTGAATCTAATAAAATAGCATTGCACTATAATTCTAAAGGACGGCAATTTTTAAAGAAAAACAAAGTTAAAGAAAATGTGTTATGATTTAACCCTAAAATAGATATATACTTATAATTGGTATATGTTTAATAATCACTATAGATCAGGGGTGTCAAAACCTGCTATGTATCAATGTAGATAAATGCAATTTTAAGAACAAAACATGACAAAATATATGAAATAACTTACAGAGCTCTTTTGGAGGTTTTGATGACTGCTGATAATCTAATGAGACACTCGTCTGATTTCTTGAATTTCTGAAGCTCAAACTCCTCCAGCTCCTCCTCTGATGTCAACAACACAAAGACCAAAGCAGACCACTGGGCAGGTGAAAGATCAGCAGATGAGAGGCTTCCTTTGCTAAGGTGGGTCTGAATGTCTTTCACCAGAGTTTGGTCGTTCAGTTCATTCAGACAGTAGAACAGATTGATGGATCTCTCTGGAGACAGATTAGCTTCAAATTTCTGCTTGATGTACTGAACTATTTCCTTTTTGCTCTGCTCATTTCCATTTTGCTGCGTCAACAGACCTCGTAAGAGTCGTCGATTGGACTGGAGTGACAGACCGAGAAGGAAGCAAAGGAAAAGATCCAGGTGTCCATTATCACTCTTGAGTGCCTTGTCCACTGCAGTCTTGAGCAAATCAGTCGTGGTTTCATTTTTTTCCTGTTCTATAGAGTCTTGAACAAACACACTTTTCTTTTCGATGTCTAGAAATAAATGTGTATAAAGTGCTGCAATGAACTCTTGAATGCTCAAGTGAACAAAGCAGAAAGTGGTACCAAGAATGATCCCTGTTTCCTTCTTAAAGATCTGGGTACACATGCCTGAATACACTGATGCTTTAGACTCATCAATACCACAGGCTTCCAGATCTGTGTCATAGAAGATCACATTGTTTCTTTCCAGCTGTTGAAATGCCAGTTTCCCCAGTGAAAGGATGGCATCTTTATCCCAGGAAACATCTGGTGTGTATTCTCCATCATACTTTCGTCTGCTCTGCTGGATCTGAAATCTGAGAAAGTGTGTGTACATTTGTGTCAGAGTCTTAGGAGTGTCTTCAGTATTTGACTCCTGCAGTGTTTTGGAGGCATCATCAGCCTGATTGTTTTTCACAACATTATTTATTTTCTCCTCTAAAATGTTCTGGAGAACAGTGGCTGAAATCCAGCAGAAGACTGGGATGTGGCACATGATAAAGAGACTCTTTGATTGTTTAACATGAGCAATGATTTCTTTGGCCAGATTCTCATCCGTTAATCTTTTTCTGAAGTACTCCTCCTTTTGTGCATCATTGAATCCTCGTATCTCTGTCAGCCGGTCGATACAGTCAGGAGGAATCTTACTGGCAGCTGCTGGTCTGCTGGTGATCCAGATGAGAGCAGAAGGAAGCAGATTTCCCTTGATGAGGTTCGTTAGGAGAACATCCAGAGAGGCTGGTGATGAAACATCAGACCACGTCTCATTATCCTCAAAGTTTACAGGAAGTCGACATTCATCCAATCCATCAAGAATGAACAAGACTTTGAATTGATTTCTTCTCGTAAGCTTCAGTCCTTTTGTCTCTGGGAAAAACTGAGTTATAAGGTCCATCAAACTTAGTTTTTCTTGCTCCTTTAAGTTCATCTCTCTGAATGGAAGAGGAAATATGAAGCTGATATCTTGATTTTCTTTTCCTTCGGCCCAATCCAGAACAAACTTCTGCACAGAGACTGATTTTCCGATGCCAGCAACTCCTTTTGTCAGTACAGTTCTGATCTGCGTGTCTTGTTCAGGTGCTTCAAACACATTTTTGCACTCAACCTGTATCTCCTGTGATTCATGACGTCTGGAAGCAACTTCAATCTGTCTCACCTCATGTTCAGTATTGACCTGTTCACTACAACCCTGAGTGATATAGAGATCTGTGTAGATGTTCTTCAGAAGTGTAGAGTCACCTTGCTTTGCAATTCCTTCAAATACACATTGATACTTCTTCTTTAGGCTACATTTTAGCTGATGAATGAAGATCAGCTCATCTAAACAGAAACAAAAATACAGATATGTTTAATCTTATTTTCTCTCCTACATTTATAAGTGACAGTCTGACAGATGATCACGAGTCTCTTACCTTCTAGAGTATCAGCAGCTTCATCTTGCTTCATCTCTCTCAGGAAGCAGAGCGTGAGATCAAGAGCTGCTTCTTTGTTACTGCATCTGTTCTCATTAAACTCCTTCACAAAGTATTGTGTGTCTTTTTTTGTAATATTTTCTTAAACTTTTCCAGTTCTTTCTTTAGAAATGTGATTATTTTGCTCTCAAGATCCTACAAAGCAAGACAAAAATTAATGACAGAAAAAAATCTTCATATAAAGTGGTACGGAAAGTATTCAGACCCCCTTAAATTTTTTTTCACATCTTTTTTATATTGCGCCATTTGCTATAACGAAGGATGGCTTTCACAACAACTCTGTGACTGTTCTTGAGTGTCCCAGCCAGAGCCCTGACTTAAACCCGATTGAGCATCTCTGTAGAGACCTAAAAATGGCTGTCCACCACGTTTACCATCCAACCTGACAGACTGGAGAGGATCTGCAAGGAGGAATGGGAGAGGATCCCCAAATCCAGGTGTGAAAAGCTTGTTGCATCTTTCCCAAAAAGATTTATGGCTGTATTAGATCAAAAGGGTGCCTTCTAACTAACTACTGAGCAACGGGTCTGAATACTTAGGACCATGTGATATTTCAGTTTTTTCTTTTTAATAAATCTGCAAAAATTTCAACAATTCTGTGTTTTTTCTGTCAATATGGGGTGCTGTGTGTGTACATTAATGAGGAAAAAAATAACTTAAATGATTTTAGCAATGCGGGCAATTTAACAAGATAAAATTAAGGTGTCGTGGACTACTTTTCCGTCCCACTGTAAAAATTGACCAATTTGGTAAAAATTATTTATCGTACTGAAAATACTTCATAAAAATCAGTGTGAAAAAACGTAATAGCTGTAAATTAATTAAAATAGGTCTCATTTTAGTTTATGGGTTCTTAAAAGAAAAATTAGAAATAAAAGTTTCGTCACACTCTTATTCATAACACAATTTGTTTATTATACTTATTAAATGTCCTGAAAATTGTTTTTAATTCCTGGAAATCTGCAGGAGCTGTCGGTAAATGCTTGTGGTTCCTGTGAACTGTAATCATTCTGGATCTACTGTTTATAGCTGAGCCTTATATAAATCCAATAAGCAAAATACTGCGTTTTTTAGGACAATATGACAAACCCCAAAATATCTTGTAACAATTTTATCAAAGAAAAAACCATCGGTTATAAATGTATGGACTACAAGTTTATGATATTATATTATTATATTATTATATTATTATAAGTTTTATGATAATTATTCGCTGATACACTTTCTGACACAGTCTATGTTTAAAGAAAAATAAGAAACACATCAAATACCGTTTGGTTCGTGATGTTTCTTCACTGAAGTTTGGTGGATCAATCTTTGACCGGTCACTCTTCACAGACACATGTGAGTCTGATCTTACACTAATGACACAGAGAACAAAACACTTTACTACAGGAGCTCCTTCAGTCTCATTTAAAGAGCTGTACTGTTGAGGATGGTAATTAAGCTCAGTATAGACATGCATTTGTTCATCTATGACTATGGAGAGATGGAAAGACATATTCATGTTTGGCTGCATGATCTATTTTTCATGGTTAATGTATTCCTCCTTGTGGCTGCTTGTGTAATTGTGTTTCTGGAAAGAAGCTCCAGACTGAGTTCAATAAAGAGGAAATCAGTGATTTATTGTTTTATTTCATTCATTTCTATCACAAGCATCTTAGTGGAGAAATAAGCCAACACAACATTATAATGTCAAAGATAATAAATACCCTTTGATAGATGTTTCGTTCTCACTGAAGTCTGGTCCATCACCCTTTGACCGGTCACTCTTCACAGACACATGTGAGCCTGATCTTACACTAATGACACAAAGAGAGAAGAGAAACTTTACTACAGGAGCTTCATCTGTGTTTTATATCGACACACATTCTCTCGAGTCCTTCACAGAAACCTTTGCAGAGTTTTAAAGATAGAAGTCATTCTTTTACAGACTCACATTTGTTTAACAATTTCTGTAAAGTACTTCAAATGTGAGACTAAATATATTTTTACAAATATTTGACTGATCTAATTAAAGAGATTTTATTTTTCATTTTCTTTTTTGACTAAAATAGAGAGCAGAAATGTCAGCGCTACACAGTTCTGTTAGCATGCTTTAATTAAAGGGACCATATGACGCTATTTTAAAAGTTCATCACTGTTTATTGGGTGTAATAATAACAGTAACAATGCTGTTGTAATAATTACGTATCTGTTTGACCCCGAGTCCAAGTCTGAGCTGAACGTTTCACAGAAGCAAGCTTTTATTTTGCAACTCTCTTATCTTTCAGATACAATCTCATAAAGTTATAATTTCTTCTTCACTGTAACAATTTTATGTCCTGAAGTGCTAACATAAAATACAGTAATTTAGGAGTGGTTTATTGTATTGTATGTACAGTGTATTTAGGTGTGTATAGCTGATGTTGTTCACAGGGAGCTGGGAGAAAATGCACTGCAGCTTCATAAAGCGTGCTGCACACAAGCTAACCTTTGTGTCGTACGGCTCAGGAACAGAGTTATTAATAAATCTGAAACACTGATTCCAAACAAAGCGGGTTTGCTTTCGCATCCAAACACACAGCGTCTCCACGACATGACGACAACACTACAACTCACTGAAGCCTCGTCTTCTCTTTGTGTGACAGCATTACGCTAATATTTCACATTGTGACGCAGACATTTGTGACATTAATATCTGGACTTCAGTCAAGGCCTTTTAGGCATTTCTGGATCAGTGTTCTCTGTTAGATAGAATAAACCACTTTGCAGGAGACTATGAGCTTTGTAACTTTGAAGATCTTACACAAACAGATACATTACGCACTAAAGACAAATGAAAACATTCAAAAGCATCATATAACCCCTTTAAATTATTGTGCAGGGTCCATTTTTAATGTCGACAATAAATGTAATTACCTAAAAAACCAAATCACTGATGTGGGAAATAGTTACTTAAGGTCTACAGACCTTGCTGAATAGCGCTGACTTGACTGGTAAATTATTTTGATTCTCATTGTAAATGATAAATTAATGTTATTTTTAATTAGGGAGTTATGAAGCTCTGAAGTTCTGCAAATCATCAGTAAATATAACAAAGTTAGCAAGTTAGTTGTTTCCATGCAAAGCTGTGAAGCTGTAGCAGTGTTTAAAATGCTTCTCTGAAAGCAGACTCAGTGTTACCTCTGTTTCTGTGAGAGACTCATCTTTCCTCTCTTCTCTGACATACTGCAGATGAACAGCTCAACACTGAAGACGATCAGATGCTCCTCATGACCTGGACATGGCAATGAGATCAAGATCATGAGAGTTCAGAGCAATAAATGATTAAGAAAATAACTAGCGGTGAATCTTTGAGTTATTAAGCAATCAATATACAAATAAAATATTCTACAAATATACTGCCATGTCATGATCTCTTCAGATCACTCACAACACACCTCTTTATTTACATGCACATTACTGAAGAAGTTTAAAAGAAGATTAGTTTAGCTCGTGTTTATCTCCTCTCTCTCTATCCGGAAGAACAGATTTGACTTGACCACAGAATACTTTCAGTCTCGCGTCTTAAAATGGAAAAAGAGGAAATAAAATAACACTTTTAGAATTATTCTAAATGCTACATGTTTACAGACTTGTAAATGTTTTAACACGCGTCGTCTTTAAACGGTTTGTTTTAAGTAATATCTTTCTGCTTCTCGGTCGTTTGTTACTTCAGCGACAGACAGGTATAAGTTATAACTTCACAAATCAGGCTTCATACAGCTATGAAACCCGTTCATCATTCTCCTAAATAACTGTAATATAGTGAAAGTATTCAGACTTACTCGCAGTAGCACAGACGATCTTGTGCTGCAGGAACAGAATCCAGAAGTCTTTAAAACACTTTCGGTTTGTGATCGCGGTTAAACACCTGTGCGCTCTTCACGATTGATGTTTGTCACCTGACACGACTCCATCTTGGAGAAAAGCAAAGTCCAGTTAACAACAGATCTCGTGCATCAGCGCCACCAACTGGACAGGAACGTGAAGCACAAACACACCTGCTTTCTCCTTCTTCCTTCTAACAGCAGATCTCTCACAAACTAAAAGCTGCTGTTTCTTCATATTCTCCCTCTGCTGCAGATAATGCTCAGTCTTCTCCTTTCACCTCGCTCTTCAACATTTCTGAACTCTGAAGGGTTAGTTGAATAATGACAGACAAATCATATCAAATACTCCAAGCCAAACATATACATCTGAAAGGTAATAATTATTATATGACAGAATTATATGTTTGTATTTGAAGAAATTGCATTACATTTTTCATTACAGCAATAGCTATGAATTCAGATTGAATTATTTTATTCAGTTAGCTGTAGGTTATGATGAATAATTAGGATATATGAAATCTATGATTCATTGAATTAGTTCAGAACTCATTTAATGTTAATGAACTTTCAGTTTCTACATACAAATAGAAAATGGGCAGTTATGTTCATCTTATTTTCTGAATTGACCATCTCTGTTCAGTTTTACAGGTTGCTGTGATCTAGATATTTGTGCTTTTCACAATCTGTCATTTAAGATTTAAATAGTTTTGAAATTAATGTCTGTTAAAAGAGAAAAACTGAGACTGTAACTCATAAACTTATGTGGGTTTGAAAAAGACAAAACAACACTTTACCTCTTATTTAGAGCTGAAATTAACATTTTTATCATGATTTTGGCACGCCGAACTTCAGTGAGAAAAAAACATCTATCAAAAGGTATTTATTATCTTTGACATTATAATGTTGTGTTGGCTTATTTCTCCACTAAGATGCTTGTGATAGAAATGAATGAAATAAAACAATACATCACTGATTTCCTCTTTATTGAACTCAGTCTGGAGCTTCTTTCCAGTAACACAATTACACAATCAGCCACAAGGAGGTATACATTAACCATGAAAAATAGATCATGCAGCAAACATGAATATTTCCTTTTTCCATCTCTCCATAGTCCATAGTATAACAAATGCATGTCATCTGAGCTTTAATTACATCCTCACCATAAAGCCTTTACTGAGACTGAGGAGCTCCTATAGTAAAGTGTTTTGTTCTCTGTGTCATTAGTGTAAGATCAGGCTCACATGTGTCTGTGAAGAGTGACCGGTCAAAGGGTGAAGTACCAAACTTCAGTGAAGAAACATCACGAACCAAACGGTATTTGATGTGTTTCTTATTTTTCTTTAAACATAGACTGTGTCAGAAAGTGTATCAGCGAATAATTATCATAAAACTTATAGTCCATAAATTTATCACAGTATTGTTTTTCTGTTTGCTAAAAATGTTTACAAGATATTTTGGTCATATTTGTCCTAAAAATGCAGTATTTTGCTTTATTTTATTTACTATCAGGCTTCAGTATGAAACATTAGATCCAGATTTACAGACTCACAGGAACCACAAGCATTTTACAGACAGTCTCCTGCAGATCTTCCAGGTAATAAAACACATTTTCAAGAATATTTAATAATTATAATAAACAAATATGTTATTGAATAAGAGTGTGACATAAATTTTATTTCTCGTTTTTCTTTTTAAGAACCCATAAAACTAGAATGAGAACCTATTTTAATTAATATTTACAGCTAATTAACGTTTGTCTCAACTTGATTTTTTATGAATATTTTTATAAATATAGATGAAGTTTTTTTCTGTCATTAATTTTTGTCTTGCTTTGTAGGATCTTGAGAGCAAAATAATCACATTTCTGAAGAAAGAACTGGAAAGGTTTAAGAAAATATTAAAAAAAGAGAACACCCAATACTTGGTGAATGACTTTAATGAGAACAGAAGCAGTATGAAAGAAGCAGCTCTTGATCTCTCGCTCTGCTTCCTGAGAGAGATGAAGCAACATGAATCTGCTGATACTCTAGAAGGTAAGAGACTCGTGATCATCTGTCAGACTGTCACTTATAAATGTAGGAGAGAAAATAAGATTAAAAACATCTGTATTTGTGTTTCTGTTTAGGTGAGCTGGTCTTCATTCATCAGCTAAAATGTAGCCTAAAGAAGAAGTATGAATGTGTGTTTGAAGGAATAGCAAAGCAAGGTGACTCTACACTTCTGAAGAACATCTACACAGATCTCTATATCACTCAGGGTTGTAGTGAACAGGTCAATACTGAACATGAGGTGAGACAGATTGAAGTTGCTTCCAGACGTCATGAATCACAGGAGATACAGGTTGAGTGCACAAATGTGTTTGAAGCACCTGAACAAGACAAGCAGATCAGAACTGTACTGACAAAAGGAGTTGCTGGCATCGGAAAATCAGTCTCTGTGCAGAAGTTTGTTCTGGATTGGGCCGAAGGAAAAGAAAATCAAGATATCAGCTTCATATTTCCTCTTCCATTTAGAGAGATGAACTTAAAGGAGAAAGAAAAACTAAGTTTGATGGACATTATAACTCAGTTTTTCCCAGAGACAAAAGGACTGAAGCTCACAAGAAGAAATCAATTTGGAGTCCTGTTCATTCTTGATGGATTGGATGAATGTCGTCTTCCTGTAAACTTTAAGGATAATGAGACGTGGTCTGATGTTTCATCACCAGCCTCTCTGGATGTTCTCCTAACGAACCTCATCAAGGGAAATCTGCTTCCTTCTGCTCTCATCTGGATCACCAGCAGACCAGCAGCTGCCAGTAAGATTCCTCCTGACTGTATCGACCGGCTGACAGAGATACGAGGATTCAATGATGCACAAAAGGAGGAGTACTTCAGAAAAAGATTAACGGATGAGAATCTGGCCAAAGAAATCATTGATCATGTTAAACAATCAAAGAGTCTCTTTATCATGTGCCACATCCCAGTCTTCTGCTGGATTTCAGCCACTGTTCTCCAGAACATTTTAGAGGAGAAAAGAAATAATGTTGTGAAAACCATTCAGGCTGATGATGTCTCCAAAACACTGCAGGAGTCAAATACTGAAGACACTCCTAAGACTCTGACACAAATGTACACACACTTTCTCAGATTTCAGATCCAGCAGAGCAGACGAAAGTATGATGGAAAATACACAGCAGACGTTTCCTGGGATAAAGAGGCTATCCTTTCCCTGGGGAAACTGGCATTTCAACAGTTGGAAAAGAACAATGTGATCTTCTATGATACAGATCTGGAAGCCTGTGGTATTGAGGTCTATAAGGCATCAGTGCACTCAGGCATGTGTACCCAGATCTTTAAGGAGGAAACAGGAATCGTTCTTGGTACCATGTACTGCTTCGTTCACTTGAGCATTCAAGAGTTTATTGCAGCTCTTTATGCACATCTGTTTCTAGACATCAACAAGAAATGTGTGTTTGAACAAGACTCTACAGAAAAGGAAAACAAAAGTGAAACCATGATTGATTTGCTCAAGACTGCAGTGGACAAGGCACTCGAGAGTGATAATGGACACCTGGATCTTTTTCTTCGATTCCTCCTTGGTTTGTCACTCCAGTCCAATCAGAGACTCTTACAGGGTCTGTTGACGCAGCAAAATAGAAATGAGCAGAGCAAAAAGGAAATAGTTCAGTACATCAAGCAGAAATTTGAAGCTAATCTGTCTCCAGAGAGATCCATCAATCTGTTCTACTGTCTGAATGAACTGAATGATCAAACTCTGGTGAAAGAGATTCAGACCCACCTTAGAGAAGGAAGTCTGTCATCTTCTGAACTTTCTCCTGCTCAGTGGTCTGCTTTGGTCTTTGTGTTGTTGACATCAGAGGAGGAGCTGGAGGAGTTTGAGCTTCAGAAATTCAAGAAATCAGACGAGTGTCTCATTAGATTATCAGCAGTCATCAAAACCTCCAAAAGAGCTCTGTAAGTTATTTCATATATTTTGTCATGTTTTGTTCTCATCTTAAAATTGCATTTATCTACATTGATACATAGCAGGTTTAGACACTCCTGATATATAGTGATTATTAACCATATACCAGTTATAATTCAATCATAACATTTTTTAAATTTATATTTTTCATTAAAATTTCCATTAAGGCAATGATGCTATTTTATTAGATTTACATGGGTTTTATGTAGAAATTTCTCTTTTCAGCAAAACAAGCTGTTTAGTTAGCTGCAGAAGAAGCACATCATGTTATTATAAAACACATTGCTCCATAGTTATTTCTACTCCAATATGCAGGATATTGAGCAGATAATAGAGCAGCACTTTTAAATGTATAACTCATTGCCATTAATGATATAAACCTATTATTCATTTACATATTTCATTGTTTTATTCAAGCATGCTAGTTTGTTTTATCTAGGAAACTTGAATCAATAAATATCTAATATATATGCAGTATATTTACTGTTCATGTAAAAATAATTGATATAAATTCAATTGTTGTATTTAACAAATATATTACATGTATCTAATTCTGAGGTGTACTTTATTTCTCTTGTAGGCTAAATGATTGTGGCTTAACAGACAAAAGCTGTCCAGCTCTGGCTACAGTTCTTGGATCAGAAACCAATCTGAAAGAGCTGAACATGAACAATAATAATCTGCAGGATTCAGGAGTGAAGCTGCTCTGCACTGGACTGAAGAATATAAATTGCAAATTAGAGATACTGAGGTAAGTTTTGTGACAATCCCTAGTGTTTGGTTAGAATTCAGATCCATCTGTTAACATGGACCTAGATAATTTGCTACAGAATTGAGGACAGAACTGCTTCAGCTTAGTGAAATTTGTAGGGTTTAATTCCAGCATGAACTCTTCATTTTAGGTCCTACCAGAGCATTTCAATGTGGTTTAAGAGTGGACTTATGTTAGATCATTTCAAAACATAAATTTTCTTGTTTCTCAACCATTTTGAGGTTGTTTGTATGTTGTGGATCATTTAGATGAAAGACTTTCACACCTGTTGAGTTTTAGATAATTGAAACCTTAAAGGGGTCATGTACTGCATTTGAAATTATTTTATAATGTTCTCTGTGATGCACCTATAATGTTAGCAAGATTTTTACATAAAAAAACATCATAATTTAGATATAATAGGCTATTTTGTATCCGGGTTTTGACCCTCTCTGCAGAGCAGTCTGTTTTTATAGACGAGGCACATTCAAGATGCTGAAGTGAACACCCACTGCTATGATTGGCTAACAGTTTTGCATATTAATACAATACAATATTTATTTGTAAAGCACATTTAAAAACAACCAAAGTTAACTGAAGTGCTGTACAGAATAGAATAAAAATTCAGAAATAAAATGAATAAAACAAGACTATCAAATTTAAAACACAACAATAACAAAACAACAATTAAACCAAAGATCAAGGGGTATTGAAAGCTAGAGAGAATAGATATGTCTTTAGAGCAGACTTAAAAGCAGGAATAGAGGGGGCTAATCTAATATGAAGAGGTTGACTGTTCCAGAGTTTCTGACCTGCAGTTGCAAAATCTCGATCACCTCATTTAAGTCTAGATCTAGGCACGATGAGTAGACCGAGATCACTGGATCTCAATGTTCTAGAAGAGGTGTACGGATGGAGCAGGTCAGTCAGGTACTGAGGGGCCAAATTATTTTGGGCTTTATAAACAAATAACAGAATTTTAAAGTCAATTCTATATTTGATAAGTAACCAGTGCAGTGCAGATAAAATAGGAGTTACTGGCTCATACTTGCGGGTGCAGAGAGTAGTCTAGCAGCTGTGTTTTGCACTAGCTGTAGACGAGAGAGGAAAGACTGAGAAATACCGTAATAAAGTGAATATCAATAGTCTAAATGAGTTGTTACAAAAGCATGGACCACCATTTGGAAGTTACTCTGTGATAAGAAAGGTTTCATTTTAGAAAGTTGACGGAGATGAAAAAAGCATGATTTTACAACAGCACTGATGTGTTTGTCAAATTTTAAGTTGTGATCAAACAGAACGCCCAGATTTCTAGCATATTGAGTTACATATGGAGCCAGAGAGCCACAGTCAACATTTAACACACAATTTTCTTTATGGCCAAAAATAATTATTTTGGTTTTATTTTCATTTAAATTAAAAAATCATCAGCATATAGATGAAAGGATACTTTATATTTGTTAAAAAATGGAAGCCAGAGGTAACATGTACAGGGTGAACAATATCGGCCCGAGGATTGATCCCTGTGGAACTCCACAATTAAGATGTATACAAGAGGAGGTCTGATGACCAATGCAAACAATAAAACATCTGTTGTTCAGATAAGAACGGAACCACTGTAAGACTGTGCCACGAAGGCCAACAGATGTCTCCAAACATGTCAACAGGACCTCATGGTCAACCAAATCAAAGGCAGCACTCAGATCTAATAAAACTAAAGCCATGAATTTCCCAGAATCAGTTTCTGTAAAAATTTCACTAGAGACTCAAGGGCAGATTTAGTACTGTGTAAAGCTTTGAAGCCAGATTGAAACATCTCATGAACAGAACTAACAGCCAAATAAGATTGTAATTGAGTCAGTACAACTTTCTCAAGGATCTTTGAGATAAAGGGTAGATTAGAAATTGGATGAAAATTGGAAAGAGAATAATGATCCAGGTTTGATTTTTTTAAGATATGGCATCCCCACATGACATGTAAGGCTGTTAGGGAAGGAACCAGTAGACAAATATTTGTTAATAACAAATAACAGATCAGGACCAACTGTGTCCATGATTTGTTTAAGGAAAAGAGATGGAATAATATCCTGAGGACAGTTTGTTGGTTTTAGGTGACCAACAATTTCATTAAAATGAGGTCAAATCAATAGGTTCAAACTCAGACCAGGTAGAAGAACATAATGGAACATCATGCAAAATGTATATTAAGTTAGACAGCTGGGATCTTAATTGTGTGATCTTCTCAAAAAACTTTCCAAAACCATTACAGAGAGAAGCAGAGGGCTCTAGAAAAGAATGCACATAGGGATTTAAGACAGAATTAATAGTAGAAAAAATAACTTGAGGTTTGTGACAATTGTTTGTAATAAGTTCAGACAAATATTGCATTTTGCAGCCTTTGCAGCTTTCTGAAACATGTTATAGGAGTTCCTCAAAATCTGCAATCTATCCTTCTTCCATTTGCGTTCAGCCTGTCTACAAGTCCATCTCGGAGTATGTGTAGTTTCAGTAGTGACTCTCTCTGCAGAACCTTATAAATAATAAAGTCCTTATTATGGTGAGGAGGATGATGTATTAGAGCTGTAGTGAAGGGGTTTACTAAGAATAACTGTAAAAGTTGCACCTCAAAACTGTTATATGAGCCAGTAGATAGAGAACGACAGTGAAAAGTGTGTTTAACAACAGTAGCAAGGCCACCCCTGCGGCCCGATATACGACTACACTGGATGTGGAACAGATTGACATGACAAATCTCTGAGAGTAAACTGATATCCCGATCTATTTCTGATGTGCTCCAAGTGCTGGCGCTGCTTCTGACATGAAAGAGAAATGGATTCACAATGCCACAATGTTCGTGACCGGTGTAGATCTGATGTTAAGATCACAAGGAAGGCAATGCAAAGATTTTTCACAACTTACACTACACAGCATCTTGTGATCCTCGGAGGCATCTCTATGGTTTTGTTGATGGAGTAATCCTGTGTTTCTCTAGTATTTCCTCTCGTCCTATTACATGTGTGAATCAGTGGTCGGGGCTAAAGAGGTAATAATATAGAAACAGGCGTTGATCTTCAGCAGACTATCATAATGTGACATTCCAAAACGAGTCGTTTTTCTGAGCTTGGTTTCAATATAAGCTGTTTTTAGACTAACGTGAAAGTTTTGAGTTTCGAAACTTACAGGATGTTTTTATAGTACGTTGACCTTTTACATGTCAAAAGATCAAGGGAATTTTAATTTCTCAGTTCATGACCCCTTTAAACCTAGAACAAAGGTCTCATGTAAATCAAAATTTGTGCTTGTTAACATTAGTTAATGCTCTGTGAATTAACATAACCTAACAGTGAACAGATCTATTTTCATTAACTAACATTGTCAAAGATTAATAAATACTGTAATGTATTGTTTATTGTTTGTTCATGTTAGTTAATACTTTAACTAACATTAACTAATGGAACCTTATGTGGTTAAAGTTGTACCATCCTTTGTATTTGTGAATTCATTTTTAGGCTGCGTGATTGGTGCTCTAACAGAGGAAACTGTTCTCTCTCGCTACAAGTCCTGAGATCAACTCCATCTGAAGAGAGCTTGACAATCAGCAACAATTATCTGCAGGATTCAGGAGTGAAGAACTCCAGAACGATTCAAAATACAAAATCACATTGTAGAAACTCAGGTAATGTAAAACGCATTGGTTGGTTTTAAAGGGGTGATTGATGTTTTTTTTTCTAGGCTTGATTGTGTTTATGGGGTGCAGTCTAACATGTGTTTAAGCTTCGTAAAAAAACACATCTTTTTCACAAAATTTACCTTTATTCTACACCGCTCTGTCCCTTCTCCTATAAACGCGCTGATCATTTCCTGGTTTTATGCAGCCTCTCCCTCAGAAATAGGTGATGGGCTCAGATTGGTTAGCTAGTACAGTGTGTTGTGATTGGCTAAACCGCCTCTAGTGCTCGTCTAAACGTCCTGCCCCTCACCTCAGCGGAATGTGCTCCGGTTGTATTGTAAACATATAGGTGTGTTTCCATTACCCTTCAAATTTCGCAAATTGAAATTGCGAATTGAAAATATGCCTAATGGAAACGCGTACATTTTGCAAAAATGCCCATCTATCGCAAAAACGTTTTTACGCTCGCATGAGGTGGTTTTAAAGGCAATGCGAAAAAGGAATAATTCGAAAAACTGCAATGGAAATGTTTTTTTTTCCACATTTACAGGTCACATGGTGTATGTAAAAAGTCATATGATCATTCTTCAATATACTATAATCTCCAAGAAACACTTCATAAGTGGCCGTGCTCCAGTATAAGGGGCTTTCCCTGCTATTAATACTTAGACAATTTACATTGTACACGTCTGCGGTGCAGTGTGGCTCTGATACGGCCACTGAAGCTGATTGCGGCCGCTCTAGTTAATGCTTATGTTTATTCCAGCCACGCAGGGCCGCATTAACCATTGGGCTAGGCGGGGCTGAAGACCCGGGGCCCGAGCAAGGAGGGGGCCCATGATTGCCTGTGGAGTAGATTGACGGACATCGGTAGCGCCGATTGCCAAAGCCCCGCCCCTCACATATTAGCGCTATTATTTAGTGGAGCTTTTCCGTAAATTCCATGCATTATCATTAGAGATTAAAACGTCACATTTGAGTTTGGTTTACCAATCAAATGCATTTATTTTATATTTTTATTTTTGAACGACCCATGCACCACGTATCAATGAGGTGATCGCTGCAATGTCCGCGTCCTGTCTTCCCTTCGTTCTGGCATAATCTGGAAATGGTCATGCAAAGAACAATCTTCGATAAGTAAAAATGTAAACTATTCTAAAAATATATTGGGGCAAGTCGTGGCCTAATGTTAGAGTCGGACTCGTAACCCAAAGGTTTGTGGGTTCGAGTCTCGTACCGGCAGGGGATTGTAGGTGGGGGGGACTGAATGTACAGCACTCTCCCACCTTCAATACCACGACTGAATTGCCCTTGAGCAAGGCACCGAACCCCAAAACTGCTCCCCGGGCGCCGCAGCATAAAAAAAATGGCTGCCCACTGCTATGGGTGTGTGTTCACAGTGTGTGTGTGTGTGTGTGTGTTTGCACTTGTATGGGTTAAATGCAGAGCACAGATTCCCAGTATGGGTCACCATACTTGGCCACATGTCACGTCACATGTCACATGTCAAAAAGAAAGTGAGAGAGGGGGGAAAACATGAGTTAGAGAGTCAGTAAAATCCCCACCTATCAGGTTATTTTACTAAAGCTGACGATGGAGTGGAAGTTGCTGGAACACCAAGTGAACCGGGCACATGGAGCAGATAAAAACACAGCGTCATCATCCCCACAGATTTTAGGTTAGTTTGATTAACAAGTTAACAACTTGAAGGATGTAATATTGCTTTTGTGTTGGAACAAAGTATATTCGGCTTATGGGTTTGAGAGTAAACCTAAGCTTTTCATTTAAACGCATTTTAAGCGTTGTGGTTTTAAAACTGTTTTTAATTTAACTGTTCAGGGACATTAAGCAGTGGGGCAGAATTCATTTTGGCAAATGCGCGCGTTAAGACGGTTTCAGCCTGATACGCGCGGCGCGCACCTTCTCGTACAGCGCCTGACTAAACTTGAGTTATTTTTCGCTCCTTGTGCTTAAACGTTCAAATGCACAGTTATTTGTCAAAATGTCTCCTCGTCAACACAGTCATTTGTGTCTTAAACAATCGTTAATAGGTAAATATAAAGCATGTGTAGTAGTAGGCTATATTAGATCCTAATAGATGAATTCTTTAAAGTAATATTTCACCCCAAAATGAAAAATCTGTCATAATAGTCCCTTTTGCACCGCAGGAACCTTTTTTCATAGTACCAGAACTAATGGTGGAACTACGCACTTTTTGGCGTTTTCGCACCGCCGGAACTGGTGGCGATTTTAGTACCGGACTGCCTTTTTCGAGAACCAATTTAGCTCCTACTCCGGAGCAGGGTCTAACCAGCCCAACTGGTACTAATCGTGACGTAAGTAGACATTGTTTGGCCAAACGCGTATGAAAACGCCCCCTCACCCGCCATGATTTAAAACACAGTGTAAACATACTGTAAACACTGTCTCAACTTATTTCGCAAGTATGGAGAAAAGCGATAGATGGACAGACGCTGAAGTGCA
>JADLZN010006169.1:0-112500 GCA_018155175.1 Sinocyclocheilus anophthalmus
AGAAGTTTTACAGGAAATCAATAACCAAGCCCATTTCTGTGTACTTCAGCCATTCTGATAAAAACGAAAGGTTTTAAAGAATGAATCAAAGTGGAACTAGGTAAAGACTGATGGTAAATCTGTTGTAGAGAGGATAAAAACCTATGAAGAACAACTGCTTATTCAATGTATTATACAGAGCCATAAAGAAGGTCTTTGGCTCGCTTTGTGGTATTAGAAAAATGGCACGTCAAGGTAAAAATAGTACTTTCAAACATGTTTCAAGACCCTTTTCCATTCAGTTGCATTCCATAAAGCTATTCGAAAAGAATGCATCTAACTGCATGTGAAAGCGTTCAAGCTTCAAAAAGGATGCGGAAGCAGCATAAAAGCATAATAGAAGTGGTCCATACAATGGACTGGGTGAGGAATTCGAATCGAACTGAAGTAGCTATTCATTGGAAGGAAAGTAGTTTTTAGTCAGATTTGAATGGTCCAGTTTACCAAACCGATTGATTCACTCTCAAAATGATTTCATTTCTTGAGATGACTCAGTGATCCAGTTGCAGCAATTAACCCCTCACTGGAGGTGAAGGTCAGTGAATAATGAGATAAATCAAGTCGATGTCTTCCTCACAAAGCTGTCACTTTTATGGTGGTTTTGCATTCAGTTTGAAGCCACAGAAGTCATACAATTTTTAATTTAGTCTTTTTTTAAATTTAGTCCAGTGTCAAGTTCACTTTTTAGTTGTCATATTTAGTCAGCCTTGTCCTGTCTTTGTTTAGTCAAGTTTTAGTCGACTAAATGTCTGAACATTTTAATCTAGTTTTAGTCAATGAAAACTTATTCACATTTTCGTCATGCTGTATAATAGTTACAAATATTTTTGATCAAAATTATAATCGCAATGATTTTTGTCATTTGAGAAATGTTTTTTTCACATTTCAGGTATTGCACTTTCACCAATAAGCACAAAGCAACAGAATGTGAACTCATACACATGGTTTATTTTACCTCATCTAGTGTACTGATTTATTATAGGCTATTTAATATATAAATTAAATAAATATAAATATCAAAGACATATATGCACTTTCTCTGTCTACATAATGAAAACTGTTAAAACAGTGAAATTCCTAATAGCAATTCCAATAATTCCAAATTGCAATAATGTTTCTCTATTAAAACAACAGCGGTTGAGCAAGTGCATTAATTCAGCAATCACAAACAAAATAGTCGAGATCTCATGACAGAACACAGACAGGCTGAATGACACTTTCATTTAAGCCGATTATACCACATGGAGATCGCTGAACTTCAGCATACTGGTTTGTCGGTGTTTAGATAATAATCTACACTTCCGTAATGAAGAGTAAGCGCATGCACATGGTTGCCAGATTGCAAAAAATAAATAAAACACTGGGCAGAAAATGTATCCTTTTAACAGAGAAGTTCTGATTTGGGGATTTGAACTCTTCTTATCTGGCAACTGCCCACATGAAAGCTCTCATAGTAGAGGCTTGTACAGCAGTCCGCAATATTATTTTGAGATTTTGTCTCCTTTTTTCAATGAAAAATAAAGGAGACCTTTTTTGTTGTATAGTTTTTATTAAAAAAAACGTTTTTTATCGTCAACGGTATTGCATGTTGATATAGTCACAGTTGTCGTTTATTGACCTTATTGTCATCTCATCATTGTCTGGATTTAGCCATGGGAAAGTAGCTCGTCAAAGAACATTTTTTTGTCATAGTTTTCATTGATGAAATTAACACAACATAAAAATTTGGAATGACATGGAGTGAGTAAATTAATTTACATTTTTGGGTGAACTATCAAATATTAAATTGTGTGGAATGTTTCATTCTTGATCAATAAAAAAAGATTGATCCCTATTAGATATCAGAACATTCAACACGACTACATCAAACATACTTGAGCTCTTGTAGTCTTTCTTCTTCAGTTTGCGTCTCATCATGGTGCCGCGGGGACTTGTGGGATACATGGTGCGTGGCAGCGTGTTCATGTTGAGTGAGCTCAGACTGTAGGCACTCATGGAGGTGGGAGAGAAGGATGAACCCAGAGCTGTGTAGGAAAAAGAGAGAAATGTTTTCGCAAAACTCTCATTATCAACTCTCAATGACTCATTTTAAAACCTCATATACTTAGTATATAAAGTTCAATTTTGCTTGTTAGAATGCTTCTGCTTTACATTTTTTCCTCATTTAAAACAACAATTTGAGTGAAAATCCAACATAAACTTCATGATTTCATAGTATTTGGTATGTGTCTCTTTTGCTTTACTGTAGCTGCATGATCATGATCTTCAGCATGATTTCAGATGATCCAAAGAACATCTTGAGTTTCTTTGGAAGAACAACATCTGACCATCTGTACAAATTCACATGAACAATCTCACAAATTTACCTAGATTAGAGACTTTGAAGTTCTATTCATTTTATGTTTTAACCATGTTTAAATCCCATATTTTCAACTGAACTTTCGAACCGCACTGTATCTTAACGTTTTCTAACAACAGGTGCAGGAAACGAAAGCCACAGTTTGTCACTAGTTGAGGAAATGCACAAAACAACTCATTAAAGTGCTATAGACTGTGCCCTCGTCTTTGACACTGTGTGAACGGTGGTAAGTCTTCATCAAAGCACAACTCTAAAAATACTCCCCGATGCCTAAAAGCCACTTCTTATCACAGAACAATGGCTAAGAACCAAATCACAGTTCATACTGATCAGACAAAGAGCTTAAAAGCCGTTTTTAGCACTTGCAAAAAAAAAAAAAAAATCCCAAATAGAAATACATGATTAATATTCAAACGGTCAAGGTTTTTTAGAGTTTTTTTTGTAAATTTATAGCACATATAAACAAAAGCCTTCAGGATAGTATGGACAGACAGGAAACAGGATGTATATGTTAAAGGGGTCCTATTATGCTTTTTCACTTTTTTAACTTGAGTTGGTTTGTAATGTTGCTGTTTGAGCATAAAAATATCTGCAAAGTTACAAAGCTTAAAGTCCACTTCAAAAGGAGATATTTAATTTTTTCACTTTTTAAAAACTACAACGAATGACTTGTTTGGACTACACCGCATATTTTCCGGGATTTGTGATATCACAAGTACCGACGAATGGGACGAGACCTGGTTGAGCTGGACTAGAGAAGGCAATGAGTGTTATCACTATGTCGGAGACAAGCTAGCTTTCCCTGGGCAGACGAACTTAGAGTGGTTACAATCATCCGGGTTTGAATCACGCTCAAATTGATTTGATTTTGAGCAATATTTACACTGAAGCTCACAGGCGGTTATGGTAAGGGGCATGACATTTCCCGGCCATGCGCCGATTGGTGCCAATCACAACACACACTGGCCAGCTAACCAATCACAGCACACACATCTCGTATTTCAGAAGGCGGGCCTTCATTGATACAGGAACTATTCGAGCCGTTCATGCCCGACTGGAGAGAGAGGTGTTGTAATAATATAAAATATGTGAAAAATAATGTGTTTTTCAAAAAACCTAGTATGAGAGCCTGTTCTAGTACACCCCAAAACAAAATAAAGACTTTTTAAAAGAGCATAATAGGACCCCTTTAAATCAGTGACCATGAATTATAGTTCTTCTTCCTGAATAACCTAAAAAATTGTCATCTACCTTTTCTCTTTACCTTCCCTACTAAAAAGTAATTTGTCAGTGCATGTCAGAATATATAAGATACAATATGCAATTCTTTGTTTATTTTCCAGGCATCATAATGTGTTAACTTAGGGTGGTAAGACTGAAATGTGACTAGTCACACAGAGTTTAAGTGTCACACGTTAACAGTGAACATGACTGTCTCACACAGGCCACAGGGGCTTCTTAGAAAAAAATGGGAAAACAGAACCACACGGGAAATTTCACACTGGATATCTTTGTGAATTCATGTAATAAAATGCTCAGAAGCATACAGTCATGGATATTATATCTTGTACAATGTCCTAAGTCAAGATTATACAGACATGCATGACAGCATGAGGTCAAAGGATCCAGTAACATCTGGAGACATTTAAAACCAATACATTTAAATATGTAACATATTTGGTAAAATACTTGAATGTTAGACCAATATTTTTAAACACATAAACACATTTATGAGAGTAAAATTTAAAATGCCATTGAATGTCATATTTATGATCAGTTAGGCCTGTCTTTGATCAGCATTTGCATATTTTACTCACTAATGAATTTCTTCAACACAATACGCACCCACAAAAACACTAATTTTATTTCATATTACAAAGACATTTTTTTTGACATATGCATAAAAGACAATTCTGATTTGGCCTATCATTCCCTAAGAATGCAAACAAAAGCCGCCAATAATGTATTACAAAATCCTGACCATTGTCTGTCCTTAAAGAGAATAAGCAATGGAAATGCTGTCATCATTTACTCACTTCCTGTCATTTGGAACATGTGAAATTCTTCTCATGTGGACAAAAAGGCACACTTTTTTTAGGCAGATGTACTATTTCTCGGCCGTATATTCCAGAACAAAGCAAATGAAGCTTTGAATGCTTTCAAAAAGCTGATAGTATTCCAAATGGTGCCATATGGAATATGCACTTTATTTCAATTTGACAAGCTAACAATGGGTTAAAACTTGGAGCCATCTTAATTTGAGGAATCACATGATAATTAAAGAGATCACATGATCAATCAGGACACACACCTGATCCAACATGTAATTCTATATATAAAATACAAAGTAGACTTAATAAAAAAAATAGCCACAATGTGTGTATATGTAAAGCAATGGATAATCTACATCAAATTAGAGAACAATGGTTGTCTGTTGGAGTTAACAAAAGTACAATTCATAATAAACAAGACAATTGAAGTTCTTCATTTGAAGTTCACATCTTCGAATGCATTTTCACAAGCTTAACAAATCCTGCATGGGAAGAAGCCAGTGGAATGATCCAAAGTCACATATCTGTTCTCCTTAATGAAGGTATCTGAACTGACTAAATGATCTCTTATGTTACGTCCCCTATAATATGAAAAAAGGGGAGGCTCCTTCAAGATTCTGTATCCAATATAATCAGCTCTCAGAACATGCCAGTGTTTATTGATGATAGACTTTATTGTCTGACTATGAACAGCGAAGGTTGTACAACACATATAAGGAGGTCTTTGAGATGTCTTGGATTGTGATTTAACTGGTGTAGATTTGACCTTTTCAATTGCTTGCTTAAGCCATTTATCAGGATATCCTCCAAGAAGAAACTGTTTGTACATCTTATCACATTCCACCTCAAAATCATCAGTGTTTGTGCAAATCCACTTGATTCGAAGAAATTGACTGTAAGGGAGACCTTTCTTCAGAGGAATGTGATGGAAGCTTTTGGCATGAAGAATACTATTCCGATCCGTAGGTTTTCAATACAGAGTTGTAAATAAAGTATTGTCATCAACACAAACATAAATATCCAAGAAACTGATCTTGTTCAGACTTGCTTCCGTATTAAATTGAATCGTTGGAATAAGTTTGTTTAAATGATCAACAAACATCAGTAGATTCTTTCACTAAATCATTCTGAATAATTCATTTACAAACTGAACTAATCCAGTTCACAGATTAAACGATCTGCTTACAGCGGAAAGCATCTCACTGGAAGGAAATATTATCAGTGACACACATTTGAAGTATAGCTTGTTCCTCACACAAAGGAAAAAAAAATACTTTTTTAAAAGTCATACAGAACAACATGACGGTTTGTAAATGATGACAGAACTTTGGTTTTTAGATGAAACATTCAAAACAACAGATACATTAACATGGCAGCGGCTATTTGCACTAAGTGTAAATAGTGATAAGTGCAGATAGCAATAGATGCTATTTACATTAAGTGCAAATATTGATGGATTCTATTTACACTAAGTGTAAATAGCAAATAGATGCTATTTACACTAAGATAAAATAGCATATTTTCTTAGCGATAGATTCTATTTACACTAAGTGCAAATAGTGATAGATTCTATTTACACTATTTACAGATTCTATACACTAAAAAGGGTACTGTTTTTATCTTACTTGTTGCAAATAGTGGCAATTATTTGCACTTTTAGTATTGTAGTATATTATAAAACAGTGTGCAATAATAACATATTGAGTGTAAACTATAATTTAAATTTTAATTATTAAATGGATTCCACCTTATTGGGACAATAAAGCCCTCACTACACCTAATATACCTAGCGTAATTTATTGTTTAACTTTTCGATTATTTCCTGATTTTTATTAAAAATACATGCCCTTCGAATGTGATACGAAAATTGAAAGGGAAGAAGAAAAGCGGTTGGCAAAGGCGGTGGAGGATGCGAAAAACGGGTCGGTCACATTAAAAAATCCCCCGTCACTGGAGATGTTGTTGACTAGCGTTTTTGTAGTGTTGACTACTCCAATCACACGTTTGTGGGTGGAGTTAGTGTAAATAGCCTCTGTCAACAACGTGAGCTATTTGCACTTAGTGTAAATAGAAACTCAGTCAACAGATCAACGCCTAAAACAGATAAATAACAGTAAACACTGAACCAGTAAAGGATATTATAATAATGTTTCCAGAGTGTGACACAAACCACAAACACGGTCGAGTGCTGATTCACTCCTTCATGCCTCCTGAAAGTTCACTGTGGCGTTTCATTTCACAGTTTTCCTCTTTGAGAAAAAAGCTACCATGCGATTGACACTCGTGCAGCAAGTGTTGCAGTGCAGGCCTCAACATTTCGCTTCATTTTCCTCAGTTAGCATGTCCAGCGAGGCTCGACGGGAGCTAGATAACGGTACAGCGGTGGCTGGTGTCCGGGCTCATGCTAGACCCTCCGTCCGTTTTGACGGTGGTCTTGGATGAGATGATTTGGGAGCGTAGCTCTTTGCGATGGCAGAGGCGATCGCGGTAGTTTTGGGCGAACACCAGCAACATTAGGGGGTTGATGCAGCTGTGAGAGTAGCTTAGGCAGATGCTGATGTTGTATGCGTACACAAAGGCGCTGGTGGGCTGCTTTATGCTGAGGTTGATCACCTGGATGACATGATAGGGAGACCAGCAGACCAAGAACAGGGCGATTACCATCACAACTGTCTTAGTGGCCCGTTTAGCCCACACTGACTGCTTGCGTTTGACCCGCCGGATGGAGCGGAACACGTGGTACAGAGTGAGAGTGTAAAATGTGCTTATTATAATGAGGGGGACGATGAAAGCCAGCATGGACTGGTAGAGCGTGTACCAGTACATATCCTGAGGCCCATCCAGATAAATCATACACATGTCCATGTTCGTTTTGGAGATTAATTTAGTGTATATCATGACCGGGATGCTCAGAAGGAAGCTGCCCACCCACACCAAAATGTTAATGATGATAGTCCACTGAATGGTCCTCTTTTCAGATGTAGGATGTACAATTGCAATGTACCTGGAAAAAGAAACAATAAACAATGTTAAAACAAAGTAGTGCCACCCAAGAGTTAATGACACTTTTTTTCTTTTTTTTAGCTCTTTAAATATTGCTGCATCAACTTTGTATAAGATGATTCTCCCGAAATTACTTAGGAAAAATAAAAACAGAAACAGTTATAGTTTAAATATTGTAGCTTAGATAAATTGGCCTTATTTTGCAGAGAAATGTTTGAGTTCATACTGAAATCTGATCTCTTTGGTATCTGGGCAAATCTGAGCACAGTTTGTGATATGATTAAAATGTCGTCTGCACTTATACAAAGAAGATTGAGATTGAATAGGGTCGTTTTTTCTATAGAGAAAACTATTGAGAAGTGGAGACATAACGCACAGATATTTGATCCTATTTGATCTCTTTCCAAATTTTCTGGGACGAGAAAGAGATCTTATTTTTTATATGAGATTTTTTTTTATATGAGAAGAAAATTCAAAATGTTTCAGGATTCAAATTTAATAAAAACTCAAATGCAGGGCTATTATTATATTCATGCAAAACAGAGAGATGTAGAAACTATATTGTAGCATAAATAACTTTGTATAAATTAGATTAAGGACAAACTGTAGCTTTCACTAAAAATGATTCAGTAAGTAGAATTTGAGTTTATCTTTTGTACAAATTGTCCAACAAAACAACTGCCTGCATCCATCCATAGTGGGTTCCAGTGCATATACAACTGAATCATTATTTTACTAAACACATTATTAAATAGTAATTCATTAAATACAGGTGCATCTCAATAAATTAGAATGTTGTGGAAAAGTTCATTTATTTCAGTAATTCAACTAAAATTGTGAAACTCGTTTATTAAATAAAGTCAATGCACACAGACTGAAGTAGTTAAGTCTTTGGTTCTTTTAATTGTGATGATTTAGGCTCACATTTAACAAAAACCCACCAATCCACCAATTCATCTCAACAAATTAGAATATGGTGACATGCCAATCAGCTAATCAACTCAAAACACCTGCAAAGGTTTCCTGAGCCTTTAAAATGGTCTCTCAGTTTGGTTCACTAGGCTACACAAACATGGGGAAGACTGCTGATCTGACAGTTGTCCAGAAGACAATCATTGACACACTTCACAAGGAGGGTAAGCCACAAACATTCATTGCCAAAGAAGTTGGCTGTTCACAGAGTGCTGTATCCAAGCATGTTAAACAGAAAGTTGAGTGGAAGGAAAAAGGTGTGGAAGAAAAAGATGCACAACCAAACAAGAGAACCGCAGCCTTATGAGGATTAAGCAAAATCGATTCAAGGATTTGAGTGAACTTCACAAGGAATGGACTGAGGCTGGGGTCAAGGCATCAAGAGCCACCACACACAGACGTGTCAAGGAATTTGGCTACAGTTGTCGTATTCCTCTTGTTAAGCCACTCCAAAACCACAGACAACGTCAGAGGAGGCCGACCCCCCTTACCTGGGTAAGGAGCAGAGAAATGGACTGTTGACCAGTGGATCCAAATCCTCTTTTAAAGATGAGGAGCAAGTTTTGTATTTCATTTGGAAAACCAAGGTCATAGAGTCTGGAGGAAAGGTGGAGAAGCCCATAGCCCAAGTTGCTTGAAGTCCAAAGTTAAGTTTCCACAGTCTGTGATGATTTGGGGTGCAATGTCATCTGCTGGTGTTAGTCCACTGTGTTTTTTGAAAACCAACGTCACTGCACCCGTTTACCAAGAAATTTTGGAGCACTTCATGCTTCCTTCTGCTGACCAGCTTTTTGAAGATGCTGATTTCATTTTCCAGCAGGATTTGGCACCTGTCCACACTGCCAAAAGCACCAAAAGTTGGTTAAATGACCATGGTGTTGGTGTGCTTGACTGGCCAGCAAAATCACCAGACCTGAACCCCATAGATTCATAGTATTGTCAAGAGGAAAATGAGAAAAAAAATGCAGATGAGCTGAAGGCCACTGTCAAAGAAACTCGGGCTTCCATACCACCTCAGCAGTGCCATAAACTGATCACCTCCATGCCACGCTGAATTGAGGAGTAATTAAAGGAGCCCCTACCAAGTATTGAGTTCATGGACAGTAAATTAACATACTTTCCAGAGGGCCAACAATTCACTAAAAATTGGTGATAGTGAATTGGTGGGGTTGTGTTAAATGTGAGCCAAAATCATCACAATTAAAAGAACAAAGACTTAAACTACTTCATCTGTGTGCATTGAATTTATTTAATAAAAGAGTTTCACAATTTGAGTTGAATTACTGAAATAAATTAACTTTTCCACGACATTCTAATTTATTGAGATGCACCTGTAAATATGTAAATTATATTTAACATATTGAGTAGCTGTTTAATAACATACATACTCCACTATTCAAAAGTTTGGGGTTAGTTAGTCCTCTACCAAGACTGCGTTTAAAAATACAGTAAAACTTTAACGTTGTGAAATATTTTTTACTATTTTAAATAACTGTTTTCTATTGTAATATATTTTTAAATGCATTTTATTCCTGTGATGGCAGAGCTGCATTTTCAGCATCATTACTCCAATCTTCAGCGTCACGTGATCCTTCAGAAATCATTCATATATGCTGATTTGCGTCAGGAAGGAACATTTTCTTATTATTATCAATGTTAAAAAACATTTTGCTGCTTATTTCTTCCTCATTCCAGCATCTTTCCTTGGCACAGTTGTCTTTGTCTTGCTCACTAGGGGTATTAAGGCACTATTTTACACCAAAACCGCTTTGGAGCAATATGTATTGTGAAAAGAGCTATACAAATAAAGCTGACTTGTCTTGACTCTTGGAAAGCAAACAGGTCACATGCTACTAGAGCTGCAAAACAGCACAGCAAGTGACAGCTTTGAAATGCATTTGCTGTGTTTGTATTCATCTAGATTTCTAGAAATCAAATAAAAAGCTTGTGTGTAAAATCAAGAGATGTGTACTTTACTCGTGAACAGTCCAAAAACAAAAGCATCATCATTGTCAGTAAGTGTCTACAGCTATTGTATACTCTAGTCGCCAACAATCCCTTTGTGTTTTTTTTTTTTTTTTTTCACACTGCAATTTTCATATACCAAGAGGAAGAGAAGTGTCTGGCTTAACGGTATTGCCACAGTAGTAACAGTGACCGTTTAAGGTTGCCTTTTAAAATAAGAATGTGGGATTAGGATATTGCTTAGTAAAAGATAATGAAACTGTGCAGTTAAGATGCTGTATCTAAGTAACTTTAAGCATGTGACCCAGTAAAAACCAACAGAATTCCTTTTGGGAATACAGCAATGACACTATATGAAAAAGTGATATAGTGGAGCTTTATCACCTAATCATGCATCAAGAGGCCTTCTGGGGGACTCATGTCTTTGACACCTACAACTAAGCAAAAACTCTCCTCTGCACTCTGTTTTTTTATGTGCATCCTTTGTATGTGGTGAGATATTGTGTGTTAAAGTGCTTTTGTGTGCTATAATTATAAGTAAGAGGGTTTTTCAGTGTCACACACTGTTGTTGCTGAAGTACAATCTTGCAGACTTAAGATAGAAAAATGATAGATGCAGCTTGCTTTATTTTTCAAGGTCGTGTAGCATGGATCACATGGATGTGAGAGTTGCATCGATTTCATTCTTTTTTCTTTGCATACATTCAGTGGAACATCTAGATTAGACTTTGATTAGCAGCAATGAACAACTGGGCTGTAGTTTCATATAATTTGGTGAAAATAGTGCTCTGTAATTAGAGTTTGAATAAAGAATTCTATCCTTTTGACCTCAAAGCTGATGCACTTCATAAGCATATTTATTATCTTGACTGTACTGGTTTGCATCTGAAAGAAACCTGTCAGTTACATGTCACAGGTCAAGGAAAGAAATGTAATTATATGTATAATTATGTATTTTGCACAAAAATTAAGCCTATTTTGGTAAAAGATTGTTTCACAAAAAATTACAATGTAATTTTTACAAAAAAAAAAATTTAATTTACAAAAAATAAATAAAATCTTAGTAATAATAATAATAAATAATGTTTATTTTAGAGCACCTGCAAGAAACCAAGGATCTTTACAAAAAAATACAAGCAAATGGGCAAACAAAATTTTACAAACAACAGACAAGTCAAGAGCACAAGGACATTCACAAAATAATTCAAGTAATTGGCAAAAAAAATAAAAATAAATCAAAAGACAATTAGAGGGGACCTTCAGTCACCAGGTATTGACAACAAGAACTACAGTGAAACAACAAGAGGTCTGCACTCATATGATGAACACAAAGTGATGCAAGAAGTGGTCTTATGTCATACAAACAGAAGTTGAGAAATAGAGAAGCAGAGAGGTAAATGAGTTATTAGAGAACAAAGTGAATAGATGAGTTTTAAGTTTAGACTTAAAGGCCTGGAGAGAGGAGGCAGCACGAATATTATGGGGCAGCTTATTCCATTGTTTACCACCCACTGTAGAGAGTTTATACTTGGACACAACAAGCAAGTTATCATTGCTAGATCTGAGAATGTATTTTTGCACTAACTCAGCTAGGTTTTGCAGCAGTAAAGCAGCATAACAGTTCCAAACGCTCGGATATGGTGATGTCACTGTTTATTGCTACATCCAAATAGCACTGTTCTATTAAATCCAAACTTTAATTTGAGTAAATATTTATGCTGATAATAAATACAAATCACACAAAACACATTTATGTATTGCAATATTTTCTATTAAAAATTATTGATTACTATAATGAACATATTCTGGAAAAAAATAGGTAATGCTTTAGATTACAACCCGCAATGTACTGCGTAAGTAAACAGATTTTACAGCGTAACTTTTTGTAATTACGTGTACCTATTCAGTACCTCCGTGTAAGAATAAGGGAACAATATGCAAAGTTTGGGAAATAAAGGAGTAATAATCTGTAAAATCACAAATTATTTCTACTGTAAGTATTTTAAAACTAATGGGTACCTATTCTAATATTACAGGGTATGTATGACCTCTTATATTTGCAAGCGATTAAGCAAAAACATACACTGTGTACTTTTTTATAGCCTACACATAAAACACTCTGGTAATTGTTTCAATCCAAACGCTCGGTTGAGACTGTTGGGTTAGGAAGCTGACTTGATTTGACCCAATTTGGGTTGATACCAGTAATAACCCGATGTTGCTGGGTTATGAATGCGGAGGACGTGAATGAGAGCATGCAGCCAGCAGGAGTTCAAACGTAACGGCCTGTGTGCGACAAAAATCGTGAGCTGCAGTGCTTCAATGAACGAACGCAGATGAGGGACAACTTTTGAAACTGCAACAGTGAATGTGGTGAGCGTGAACTGGAAACAGCTGGAATGGCGCATGAGACGAGCCTATCTGTGTTTGCGGCGCTCATGACAGGAATATGTGTAGAAAATACAAGAAAAATAATCGACACGAAGAGGAGAGAGAGTTTTGAAACTTACTGGAATGTGTTCTTTTAAAACTGGAGAGTTTTGTCCGAGTATGTTCTCACAACACTGAGCAGCGACTGATGAGCGGTAAAAACGGGAACTGAAATATGTTAGTCAAAATGGTGCTTGAGGACGTGAATCAAAACGGTAAATCAAAGACAGTAAAATCCTGTCAGTTCGCTATAATTCACAGTTTAATCTTGACTTTCAGTGTTTATTACTGTGTTTATTGGCGTGATGGTTTGGCCATAATAGTTTAAATAGTCATTACTAGTTAATCAACTAGTCATTAATTCAGTGGGTGAAAAACATGAACAAATTGAACAAAATCTATCCTTAAACAAGCTTTACAAAAGAATTTGGTTTAACTGTATAATCTGTATAAGTATGGAGTTGCTTCGCTTTTTTTCTGAACTGGTGTAATAAATTTTTATATTTTATTAGGCTATCTGTTGCCTGTGTTGTTGTTATTGTTGTCATATTGTGTGTGATTTTAATTTTAAACCCATTTTGGGTTAATTTAACCCAGCAGTAGGCCTATAGTAAATTGCAAACAATATTTGAATTAAATAAAACAGTCCACCATATTTATTGATACATTACCTGATATATAACGTATGTATGACCTACTGTATAAACAATCGTTTCAGAGCAATATGTTGTAGCCACTGACCCTGTAACTACATGGAACAAGGGGGGAACAAAGCACCATTTTAATTTACAGCCCGCAAATGTTGTATTTATCCTGTAACTATGTGGAACAAGGGGGGAACAAAGCACCACTGTAATTTACAGCCCGCAAATGTTGTATATACCCTGTAACTACATGGAACAAGGGGGGAACAAAACACCACTTTAATTTACAGCCCACAAATGTTGTATTTACCCTGTAACTACATGAAACAATGGGGGAACAAAGCACCACTTTAAATTACAGCCCACAAATGTTGTATTTACCCTGTAACTACATGGAACAATGGGGGAACAAAGCACCACTTTAATTTACAGCCTGCAAATGTTGTATTTATCCTGTAACTATGTGGAACAAGGGGGGAACAAAGCACCACTGTAATTTACAGCCCGCAAATGTTGTATTTACCATGTAACTGCATGGAACAAGGGGGGAACAAAGCACCACTAATTTACAGCCCGCAAATGTTGTATATACCCTGTAACTACATGGAACAAGGGAAGAACAAGCACCACTTTAATTTACAGCACACAAATGTTGTATTTACCCTGTAACTAAATGGAACAATGGGGAAACAAAGCACCACTTTAATTTACAGCCCGCAAATGCTGTATTTACCCTGTAACTACATGGAAAAATGGGGGAACAAAGCACCACTTTAAATTACAACCCGCAATTGTAGTATTTACACTGTAACTACATGGAACAAAGGGGGGAACACCCACAAGCACACACTATAATTTACAGCCGCAATGTTGTATTTACGGAAACTACACCTTGGAACAAGGGGCCGAACCAACACCCACCCAGCCACAATTAATTTACAGCCCACAAATGTTGTATTTACCCTGTAACTACATGGAACAAGGGGGAACAAAGCACCACTTTAATTTACAGCCCGCAAATGTTGTATTTACCCTGTAACTACATGGAACAAGGGGGGGAACAAAGCACCATTAATTTAATGCCCGCAAATGTTGTATTTACCCTGTGACTACATGGAACAAGGGAGGAACAAGTTGGACTTAAACACAGAACAAGTGTATATTTGCACAGTAATTACAGAGAAAAATATTGCACTAGTTTTAATTTAATTCGATGGCCAAATTAAACCCTCTACATTTTTTTGCTATAAAAACACCACAGTATACATCCACTGAAATACAAATGTTGTATTATGTATTTTTTCTGCGAACAGCTAGAAAGAGGTAAACTTGTTTTAAGCTGCATTGAAACTTGATGGTATATAATGCAAAGTTATTTGGTGATAGTGGTATTGAGAATTTGCTGGTGTGAAGTTGATGAAATCGACAAATAAGCTTTCATAAGGTAAGTAGATTGGTAATCATAGCAGAAACTCATTAAATCATTTCACTAGATGTCAAGTTTTGTTGTTCAGTAATCTCCATCAAGTCCTTCCTTTAATAATAGAATGTGTACCCCTTGGTTAAAAAATACCTATGCCTATATTAAAATACCAATATAAAATTATAAAAAAGTATATATCGTCTTTCTAAATCAAAAAATCAAACATAAGATTGTTGTTTAGGCCACATACCACGTAATATTAGAATAAGCACCACTTAGTTTCAAAATACTTACAGTATAAATGATTTGTAATTTTAGAGATTATTACTCCTTTATTCCCCAAACCTCGCATATTGTTCACTTATACCTACACGAAGGTACTGAATAGGTACACTATAATTAAAAAAAGTTACACTGTAACTTCAGTTTACGTACGCAGTTCTTTGCCCCGCGTTGCCACTCAGCCTCCTAGGGTCCGCCGACCCCATTCATTACCCCAAACGTAACACCCAAATTGCCTTCCAGTGCCCCCACCGAACTACACACGTATGTTCTTTATAGGTACACTATAATTACAGAAGCGTACACCGTAAATTCAGTATACTTGCAAAGTTCTTTGCTGGTTGTAATCTAAAGCGTTACCAAAAAATATTTGAGGTCACATTTGAAATCTTTTGATTACAGACTTTGGAATTTTGGCAAATCTCAGCACAAAGTTGTTATCTCTTATGAAACTGCAGATGAGACTCAGCTAACAAGAAACATTCTCAGAACTTTGGCAAGTTTTCCCTCAAAGTTATGAACAAACGTTCTTCCAGTAACATCAACAGAACGTTCATTCAGAGTTTGTTCGGTCAAAAACGTTATTTTTACATTGATCATAGAAGATTTTATTTCAGAAAAGTTTTATTTGGACAGTCATTTTACGTTTTTTTGCGGAAATGTTTCAGAACGTTCCCCTAATGATTGCATAACTATAAAACGGAACGTTTCCTTATTGTTCCCGTAAAAAAAAAGTAATTATTATTATTTTATTAATATACAGATACTTAAACATATCTTTTTCATAACGAACGATGTTCTTATAAAATAGCCAATTTTGTTAGCTGGGGAGGCGTTTTTGTCTTTAGTAGAATAGTAAACTGATGACATAACAGTTAGATCTCATTTTTATCATTTAGTTTCAGGCCTACTTTGCAAGAACGGTAAAGTATGCACGCAGCAATAGGCCACTGCATTAATTTTGTTCTGATATCCAAAATGCATGCAAGTCTCACCTGTCAATGCAGAGCACTGTCACAATGCCCACTGTGGTAAACTGGTTACTGACATCCACCACCACCACAGCTTTACACATGAAGTGGCCAAAGACCCACTGTCTGTCCCGGACCAGTTGATGGATGTTGAACGGCATCACCAACAGGAAAAGCAGGTCTGCGATGGCCAGATTCAGAACGTAAATATCAGAGACCATCTTCTTCTTGCATGATGCCACAGCATAGATCACCAAACCGTTGGCCAGAACTCCAACTGAACACAAAATGCCGTAGATAGTGGGGAAGATGTGCATGAAAGACGCGATGTCAATGATGCTGTACGACGGAACGGTTCGGTTCACACACGAAAAGTTAGACGAATTTGCAAATTCGGAATCACAAAGAATATCCGAGGTGTTCATCCTAAAAAAAAAGTTTTGACTATGAAAAGTTGTCGTCTGGGCTGCGCACGATTACGCAAGCTTTTACGCAGCGCTCTACTTCATATCCAAACCGTTTAAAGTTGTAAAAGCTTCCCTCGGCTGTCAGTTATCGCCCTTGTCATCTGCTTTGCTTTTCATTCAGTTTGCCGATACTTCCTCAGTCTCCCGAGATACTGTTTTAGTAAGTGCCCAAAAGCTGGAGCTGGAGCGTGTTGCGCGTCTGTCTCCTTCAGTTCGGCTGTTTGAAGAGATGCGTATGTCTCCACCCTTTCAGAGTCCTCTCCCCAAGCTCACCCATCACACTCAATATTTAAGAGCAAAAATATTTGATTATTCATTTGTGCAGTCCATCACAGCAAGACGCTCCAAAGTCCAGTGGTCACAATCAGTCTCCAGATCTGACTGCTTGCTGCCTGTTGCACGCACATCTTATTAGACCTGCTAAAGTTTAATCATTTTACATTCATATATGCAGTTGTCTATATCAAAGAGATTTCAAGGTATACATTTGATCAGTTAATGCATTCACTGGGAATTGAACCCATTACCTAGGCACTGCAAGCACTTTTTAAGCTTATATTGGCTGTGCATTATCACTGTTCATTGTGTTTCAAGGTTGTATAGATTAATTGTTAAATTGATCTTGCTGCCCTGCCCTTTTATGGATTATGTTCTATTAACAGGCTAAGTCTAACATTAATTTGTTCACACTTTAAAACTAAAGCCTTATCTCCCCAACACACATCCTTAAACAAGTTTCAGCGCCACTACATTCCTGTAAAAACAGGCACTCCATCATCTTGCCTAGATTTGAGAGAACACTTTTCAGGAGAGAACAAAGCATGTCCTTTGAAGATTGGAAACCTTTTTTCCACAGATAAAGAAGAAACTTAAGGTGCTCATCCTCTTCCAGATGTCTATAGACAGCCCTGATTGCTCCTGCAGAGCAGAAAGTGTTTTGATGAAAAAAAAAAACTTTATGGCATACATTTATGGATTTTATCCATACTATCTTTCAAATCATGTGTGACAGTGCATGCAAAAGAGCATTGCAGCAGTCCAGTTTATGAATGACCTGCTAGGAATGGTTTGGCGGGGTACAGTATTTTTGTTTAATGTATAATAATAACGAATCTAATTAATAAAAAACAATAATAATAATTATTATTTTAATACTATGAACAGTATATAGTCAAATATTATGTACATTAAGGAACTATAGCTATTAAAGAAATTTTAAAATGTAATTTTTTCCTGTGATGGAAAAGCTGAATATTCAGCAGCTATTACTCCAGTATTTACATGATCCTTCAATCATTGTAATATGCTGATTGTTGCTCAATGATTAGTGATTATTTTGGTCACAGTTATAAATAATGGTTCAATTATTATACATTGTTGAAAATATGTCTGGTTGCTTACTAGTGCAGTCGAAACCGTGATACATTTTTGTCGATTCTTAATAAATAGCATTTATTAAAAAAACAGTGTATCACATTTTCCACAAAAATATTAAGTATAACTAAGCAACAATTATAACTGAAACTAAACAAACTTTGTACGTTGTAAAGTTTAAAGCACCTTGATTCTTGAGCGCCAGAGAAAATATGTTCATGTTCTCTCTTCTCACACATCACAGCACTCTCACACACTCATTCACTCTCTCTTGCACACACTTATTTACTGCCGTCATAGATCCACCATATCAACCTCAAAACCTGTTCAAATGTCACAGGTTTCACATTTCATTTTTCACAAGGACAAAACCAAAATCAGCCTTTATAAAAACCAAAATCAGCCAGGTAGAATGTGGGGAATCTGAGGTAACACTGTGTGTGTGTGTGTTGGTGTGACTTGTTTTATGTTAGATCATAAAATTTAATGGGAAGAACATTTAGTGGTACGGTGGTGCCTGAGGTTGGATGCTGTTGTGATTTGGATAGGCGACCAGTGACAAAGGATCTTCAGTCACTCTGACATCTGTATCACGGCCGTAGTCTGCTAAAGAGCATAATAAAGATCCTCATATATCATAATTACTCTATGCTATATATTAAGTATCGCAAACTACTGTATATCATTTTTTACTACTATTTACAGTGGATCTATTAAGTATTTGTCACACAATGTATTTTAAAATATAAAAAAGACTTTATATCATTAATGATTTTAATGGCTTTGGGATGTAAGTATCATATCAAAGTATGTAATGATGCTCCGTCCCCCAAGGGGTCCTTGGCCTGAAAAATTTGATAGACCCCTGTTATGGGCTAAAGTATAACTTTCACTGTGACAAGGTCAGATGAAAACAGCACTGACCTTGGCATTATTGCACCCTGAAATGAATAATTAACTCAAATCAATGAGCATCAAGGAGAAGGTGAAGGCTTTGTTCAAGGAGCAGCGCAATTATGGAAAACTCGTCAAAATCTCCAGCTCAACTGCCAATTTGGTGCGACTCATTACTTCACAGTTGGTTCATGCTTCTCTTTTCTAAGTCTGCTGATTATGGAAGGTAATTTGGAGTTGTTGATACATGTGGATTTATTCATGTTAATAATGCATGCCCTCATTCATAGTAATCAGCACAAGTAGATTGGTTTGTTCTGTGTTCCGGCAGAACTGAAAACTCCTTGTGCTCCTTTATATTGCCTTTGATACAGTCTTTGCTATCCAAAGCAATTAAAACAGCGAATTTGCATTTCATTTTGTGACATATGTTCAACTGCAATGCATAGCCAATCCTCGATGACTGTCACAAAATGTAACATAAACAGCAAGATTCCTGGATATCACTCTGAAAGGACTGAGAAATGCATGCTTTCAGGCAAAATATTTCTCTCAGTCGTCACAAAAAATACAAAACGATAACAGAGAAAACATGGACCTGGCACTAAGATGATTGACCCAAAGGAAAAATATTAAATATAGTATGGCTGTTTTACTTTGTGGTCACATGCCTGCAAAGATCATATGATGCCTTGTAGAACAGAACTGGAAGATATTTGGCAAGATAACAATTCCTGTTCCAAGCCTACACATCACGATCCCTTAACCATCACGTTTTCTTAACACCTATCATGCCCAAAATGGTCATACAAGGAAGGCAGCTAACTGAGTTTTGAAACAAGGCCTTTATGAATGAAAGCATTAATGTCCAGCAGAGGGCGCAGTCAGTACTGACATACACTGTCAGTACTGTCATAAATTTCACTATCCACTCCGAGAGTTGGGTAAACAGTCTTCGCCTGCATTCTTGTCAGTGTGCGGTCCTCAGTTTTGATTAGTCAGTTAAGCTGCCTTAGTTTAACTTGATAGTAAACCTTCTTAAAAATGTAACATTTATCTTACATTGAGATTATATTGAATGGTGTAAACATAACAGCAATGTAAACAATTATTTTGTACAAACTTAACTCATAATTGTATGTTTTTGTGACATGCAGAGCTAGTCTTGCATTTCCGTAAAAAAGTAGTGAGACTTTGAACCACTGCTTACAAGAGTATTCATGTAAATGTGTATGTAAACATACTCTCCCATGAGTCATAAAATATGCTTTCATGCAGTCATGAAATATGAAATAATTTATGTTTGTTTATCATCCCTGGGAAATCAATGAGCTCGTCTAAAAATATGAGCTGTTGGTGATGAATTTCACAATAAAACTCAACAATTATCTCACCCTATAGTCACTGCCATTTTCTTTTGAACTGCTACTGAAACCGTATGGTTTGTGAACACAAAAGTCTATCGACTATCATGAGATACACAATTACACAATTATTCTGTCAAATGTATGAAAATTAGATTCTGATCATTCTGTCTGTCATTGGGCTTAAGATATCATCTTTGAGCTGCTTTTCATCTCAAGGTGCTATTTAATCAAGAGAGGAAGGTACCTGTACAACCACTACTCAAGATGTCAAAGGGGATTCAGAGAATATAAACTGAGCCTGGGCCAAAATTATTTAATTGTATTGATTCAAATGCACGGTTTGTTGTTTCAAAGGCTGTAGCCAAGTTTAATCAATCTAATCGTGGTAGTTCTGATGGAAAATTGAATAATACAATCTGACAGGATTTCTGGTTTCACATTAAAGCTTATGAGACAAAATCTTTGAACCTGTTCACCGTGCACACAAACATACACATGCACACACAGTCTTTCATTTGTCATTTAGGAGATGCTTTTTAACCAAATTGAAGTAGCTAGGTTCTATGATTTTCAAAAACAACACATCCAACCATTTTTCCCAATCTATTCATCAAAAAACAATTCAAACAACAAAGTATTTCAAAAGCAAAATTACATGAAAGAACAGAAATTGACAGACAATAGAAATATAAGTTATAGTCACTGAATTCTGTATTCAAATATATTTGTATATATCCTCCTGACTACCAGCTATGGAGTTTTGTCCTCTGTATTGGACATTATGGTTTAGTGATTTCTCTGAGACGTTACATGCCACAGTTTTAGGTCTGGATGTCCTGTACAGAGCACATTCGGGCTTTTCATAGATACCAAATGATTGATGTTTCACACCCTGACCACTGCCCTCTCTCCTTGGTCTTTAAAATGTCTGACATTAATATAGTGATCAAATTTAACACCCTTATAGAAATATGATATTTTGTAATTATCATTTAAATCTGATTAATTTTCTAATTGTTTGTCATAAATCAACATCTCAGGAAATGTTATGGGGTTTCAAATCAAAAAATTACCTTCTGTTATGAAACAGGACATCGATTTCATACAAGTTCACTGTAGAGGACACCAGGACTTAAAACATGCTATTACACATTTTGGGAGACACAACAAATAGAGAAAAAATTATGTATCAATATTCCATTAAATATTATATATTATGAAAATCTTGCTAATTATTACTCCCATTATTGCACTTATTTTTTTCATTCTATGTTGCCCCAAAAACACGTTAATATGCAAATTAGATACAGTTTATTTAGACACATTTTGCATAAAGAAAAAAAAAAAAATCTTTCATAACATAGTTGAGAATCATCTTTATATAAAGTTTGGTATACAAAAATTAAAATTGATTTGTTGATTTGTGTTTTTTTTTTTTTTGTTTTTTTTTTTTTTTTTTTGTTGTTTTTTTGTTTTGTTTTTGTTTTTTTTTTGTTTTCCAGATGTCATCTTCATACTCTTTTTATTTTTCTTTAAAAACAGGACGTTTATTAAAGTCCCGATGTCAGGACATGGCAAACCCTATGAATAAAATAGTTTAAAAAAAAAGTGTTTTTTTTTACATTTTTTTTTATGCTCTAAACAATGTAATGACATGCAAAATACTAAATTCACAAAACTGTTTTTTTTTTTATTTTCTTTTTTTCCCTGGTAGTCAGGAGGATATGTTTTATTGGTAATGTCAATATTTATATTTATTTCTATTTACATGACTGTTTTTATATAATTTTATATAAGACAACATACCTGAAAAAAAAAGGAAAAAAACATGGTGAATTACCACTGTGTATGAAAGTGGGCTATAATAATAGCTATTAAAGACATAAGTAGTGTCATCATCCACATGCATTATGAGTGGTGTATCTCTCTCTCTCTGGGACTATGAGTAGTGTAGTTAAATTAACAGTGACTTGGGCTTCTGCAGAAGCACGTACCACCGATTAACACCCTCAGAGAGCAGAGTTGGTCTGTCTTGAGAGGTTTATACATTATCACTAAAAATCAATTTCCATATTTTCACTTCCGGAACCCGTCTGTTGAAATGTATTATAGGGTTGAGTGCCTCGCTTAAGGGCACAGTGATTATAGAACATGGACTGAAGGGCTTGAACCTGGAATTTTTCAGTTGCAATCCCTGATTTTTAACCATTAGGTTGCCACCACCCAGATGCAGGTTCTTACTGGTTGTGGTGGTTAACAAATCAGTTAATCTGCATGGAGGGGAGGCGACAGTATACTACCATCCAAAATACAATATAACAACATATACTGTCATCTCACAAATTCTGAGCCACTCACAAATACAGTCGGAAGCTTCAAAAACACACCCAGGCAACCCCAGAGGCCCGCCAGGCATAATAACGGAAATGCAGCAGCACTAACTAGGTTTCGTTTCACTCACCCCAACTGATTGTTCATAAAATAACATGATTAGTAGTTATTTGTGTTTGTTATGAGTTGCTTGCAAAGAAAAAGAGCAGAACTATGATCTGCCCACCTGATTAAAAAAAAAAAAAACGCATGCTGCAAAATTTATTTATTATTTTTTTTATTTCTCTAGTTTTTTTTTTATTTTTCCTTCCCCGATTTTCCTCCAAACACATGGCTCCACACATAGCTTAGCTGAGATGATCTGAAGTGAATGCCACAAGAACAGTCCACTGTAAACTACTACTGGCACACACAAACCGAGAGGGAATGATTATATATTTATTTGTTTTTTATGTACCTTCACTGATAAATATGGTCAGAATGAAAAAATAAAAAAAATATTCAAGAGTCCATGAACCTAAAGTAAACATGAGGACACAACTGCAAAAGTGTTTTCAGGCTATAATATATAAGGGACGTAGATATTTGTGGTTTGTATAATGTTTAAGGGGCCACTTTTTTTGCTTTCCTAACTTAAGCAAATACTTAGGATGAATCAAAAAACTGTGCTTTTGCTGGCGGCTTTGTGCTCAAGGGTTCCATCTAAGTAATCGGTCTTGGCCCTCTACCTGGGTCCGTAAACTCTTGCCCTTATCAATTACTCACATACACTATTTGTCCTCCCTCTCCTCCCTCCAACATCAGAGACCCCACCGAAAGAGAACCCCCAGGAAGAAACACCTAACGACCCCCCAACCACAACCCCGGTTATCCGCAGTCAAAGATCTGTTCTGGGGATACGTCTCTTTTTCTCTGGTCTTATTAGCAGTTCATATATTCCTCCCTCCCCTTCCCTACAAAACACTTACATTCTTATATTACTTTACCATAGACATTTAGGATGGCTAAAGATTTAAAAGATATTTTTGTTTTTTTTTCATTTTTTTTTTTCGCCATCAATGTAATAATAATCATCTGGCTCTGAACGCCTCCCTACGTGACCTCTCAAATGAGGCTATTTTATAAGTGAAAGTCAGATTTTATGGATGCCATCACTGACATACCCCGCTCCCCACGAACTCTAAACTGCTTTTTTGTTATATTTTATTTTTTTTTTTTTTTTTTTTTTTTACACTCACACAGGTTGTCTTGCCATAATTTTTTGTCTTCTTCTTTTATTTCTTTCTTTTCATAGTTCTTGATGCAAGTAAATTAAAGGGTCATGTTATGAAAAATAATAGCATACAGTGATTTGGCTATGCGCAGTCTATGAACCACTGGACATGTGGCTATTTTAGCTTGCAGTGATATTTACGCAAATTGAGAAAACACTACAGGTTAAAGGGTCTCCGGTCGATGCCAAAACAACAACGATGTTACATAGTATGAAGCTCATAAAAAAACACATAAAAAGCACTAATTAGTTACATCAATTTACCAGGTCATTCCTGTTATGCAGAACATGTCCTCATACTATATAGAAAATCATGAGAAATTGTATTTTTCCAGTCCAACATGATCCAGTTAGCCACTGCTGGTAGATACTGTAACTGCAACATTTACATAATTTACCTGCTGCTCTAAAGTAATTAGTCACATAAGGCATAGGCGATTGACTTACAATTCCTGGCAACAGAACTGAAAAGAGAGTTGTAATTTCTAATTTTGTGGACTAAAACCTCAGTAAGTATTAGCAACTGCTTTGATGAGTTTATTGATGTTTTGTGGCATTAGATGGTTTGTTTCACTCTAAAACATCCATCCTGCTTCATAAAACTACAAAAAGTGATATAATAGTAATCAGAATTACAAAAGATCCTGTAAGCTAATTCTCAACTTTGTATTGTTACATTGATTATGGAAGTAGGGAGTTTCCGTGCTGTTGTGGTGACCCAAAGTCTGTTTAATGATATATTTACGCCCTCATCCAGCTCTGAGATCTATGCCACATAATGACATCTGGCAATAGAAGGCAACACATCATACATAACACAGGTTTAACAGAATAATACTGGCACAGTCACGCAGACAGGCGCAGTGCAAATACAGAAGTAATTGTTAACACACACACTACCCTGCAAGACTGTTGAACGAGAAACATCAATGTGAAATGAGATGAGAAACTTCTACGTTTCTGTATCGTATTGAACATGCAGAGGAAATCAAATCTGCCATGAGTGGAATGAGATGTGGAGGTTGTATTCACTTCATATTGGATTTTAAATCAGGTATGCACACAGCACAGGTGTTAAATCACGTGATTATCGTGACCCTGGCTCAGCTGGTGCCTTTGTGCAGGGGGGCGAGGCATGTAATGCGTGGGCAAAGTCATGCTAGACTGTGTCATTAATTTCTCGCTGTGGTCAGGATTTCAGCTGACCGAAAAATTGCAGATACAGGATATGTCTGTGGAGTTTGGGGACAAGATGAAAAGTGATGATGAATTTCTTCCTTGGTGGTTTGTGCACACAGAATTAGCTGCTTGAAATCTGCATGCAGGTCTCAGGAGCTTTTCTACAGCAAATATAACGCTTGTGTTTTGCAAAATGTAACGCTTAATTTAAGTTGCTGTACACTGAGTTTTGTACGCATTAATTATCACCGACATATGGTGAGTTTTACACTTACTGCACTTGAGGGAAGCACATAAGAGACTTGTGTAATAAGAGTGCTGTTTTTTCCTGTGAGCATTTGTCACGCATGGTTGATGTATCTTTTAGTTTTAACTTTAAATAAATTAGCTTTATTCCATTAGACTATTTACAAATTAACGTCAAGCATGGCTATACAGCTTTATCTGAGTCAAGTCATTCCAACAGAAGTACACTGTGGCTTCAAAGTCTTCCTAGAAAATGGAATTTATCTGTTAAATCTGATAGTTTGGCACAGGCAAGTATTTTCACGGTTGACCATGCAGTGTCTCTTTAGATGAAGTTCGACGTGTCGTGGCAAAGGATGAAGTGAACAAGACTCATCCATGTAGAAGTTAAGCTGCAGGCAACTCATCCAGGCATTCGGTTTTGTCTCTTGGTAATGTGTGAAACGACTTTTTGAAACTTTATTAGCAGAGACATAATCTAAAATGTATGAAGACAAGTGTGATACGTCTCTTTAATTGGTTCCTGGGAGAGTGCTGTGGTCACAGTGAATATTAGGGCAGCAGTGACAGCCTTTTATGCTATTGTTTAGAAGCTCCCAACTGAGTTTAAAGGTTCATAGAGCGAAGAAACAATTATTTTTTAATTAATAAGCAACTTAGTTTTAGCCTGAAAGCAGTTATTTCCCCTCAACCATCCCTGTCATGACAATCCTGTGCCACCTAGAGGATTTAGGTTGTACTGCAACAATTCCAACAAGTGTTAGAATGAACGTATTCAATTAAACAGAAAGAAGAAAACAAATGAAATAAGTTACCAGCTATTTACATCCCTTAATTTTAAAACTTGAGCTTTACTTTTAAATTCTATGGAATCCAGTTGTTTGAAAGACATGCAATTAACCCATTGTCCTCTACACTCTTACTTTACCTCTTGTTCATGCCATTCAAATCTCCATGTGCCTGTTTAACCAAATGTAATGTGACAGTTCTATTTCCCTCTTTGCACTGCATGCGTCGGCCCCTCTGTATATTTACACAAGCTATCAGAGAATTGCGGGCAGGAGGTTTCTGCTCAAACAGTGAGCTGATATTTTGCAGTGTTTGAAGAAAAAGTGAGATGAAGAGGTGTGTGACATGGAGCAAAGTGCTGTGTCATAACTGCAATAGGCCTATACATTAAATAAAATGGGTTTTGTCGATCAATTAATCAACAAGGGATTAACTGATGACAGAAATTATGTTTAATGTGTCTTATCACGATTCGGTGCATGTAGGTTATTGTTAAAATATTTTGAAATGACTCCATTGCTAACATTTTATGTTTCATCACAAGATATCGTTTTTTATATTAGTTTATATATTTTAGAGTTCACAATTAACGATGTAAATGTTATTATTCAGTGAAAACCTTTCTATTCGTTCTCAAATATAATTCGTACAAATGTAGGAATATGTGCATTTTCAAATTTACCGCAACGTGATTGGCTAGGCGTCATGCATGAACCAATGAGCAGATACGAATCAGTTGGGTTTTTTTACATACAGTGGAAGTCAATGGAAACTGCTCAAATACGAACATTCTTCAAAATATCGGCGTCTGTGGTGGGTGGGCTCCGTCCACAGAAGAAAGAAGCTCATGCAGGTTTGGAACAACTTGAGAGTGAGTAAATGACAGAATTTTCATATTTGCATCTACATTACATTTCCATTTAGTCATTTAGCAGACACTTTAATCCAAAGCGACTTACAAATGGAGCATCCAAAATCCCCAACAGCGCAATGATATGCAATACTATACATTAAAAACACAGTACACGTAGCAAGGTTTTTGTAAAATTATATAATAAAGAAAAAGAATAGAGCAAGCTAGTGTTAGAGGCCTTTTTTGCTTTTGTTAATTATATAATAAATAAAAAGAATACGAAGAGATTAGAAAAGCTAGTTTTTTGTAAAGAAAACAAGCAGTAATGACTAAGTGCAAGTCTAAAAGGGAAGCTTTTTTTTTTTTTTAAGAATATAATTAGAATAGAGATTGCTAGAGTTAGAGGGTCAAAAAAAGATGGAAGAGATGTGTTTTTAGCCGATTCTTGAAGATGGCTAAGGACTCGCTGCTCGGATGAGTTGGGCAGGTCATTCCACCAGGCGGGAACATTTAATTTTAAAGTCCGTGAAAGTGATGTTGTGCCTCTTTGGGATTACACAATAAAGCGACGTTCACTTGCAGAACGCAAGCTTCTAGAAGGCACATAAGTATATGTGGGTGTACATATTTGAGTGCTTTTATGGTGCTTTTTATTTTTGTTTTAATTTATTTATTTTACTTGGAGCTTTATAGCCCCATTGTTACCATTCTCTTTCATTGTATGGAAAAAGGCAGCCACAAAATACATTTTCAGATAAGATACATTTTTTTAACTTAGAAAAAAAATAACAAGTAACACAAGCATGAAATCTCAAAGTAGAAAGACTGAAATTGTATTTTCTTGTAAAACATACTCCAGTATTCTTAGTTTCATTTCCAACTTCACAGTGTAGTCTTCAGTGAAACGTTTTTATTTTTTAATTCTTTTCAATTAAAATGACTATTTCACAGCATATGCAGCAGCAGCAGGAGGCCCCTCTTGTGGTATATAAGAACACTGCAAAAGAGCACACTTGTTCACCCATTCCATGACCACCCACACTATGTTAAGTTTAGCATGCTTGGAATAAAAATGCCCACTGTCTGGTAACTTTGACCATTACCACTAGGCACAAATCTGACCTCTTCCAGGAACCCTTTCTCAGTAAATGCCAGAGAAGACGTAAAGGTCTCGATGAGTATAAAAGTCAGTATAATGAATCTGATAATGGTGTCCCACCTCCCTACTGTGTCTTCTCATGCATCACCTCTATTATCTCGTTATCAGTGACCGGCGCTGTGCGGTCCGCCCTCAAAGTCTTTCACAGTCAACATGGAAATCAGAGAGTAGGAAAAATGTCTCTCATACACAAGTAAAAATGAGAGATTAGCAGTATAGTGCAAGTCTGTGTTGACTGTTTTATCATTTCTCAGAATATGGTGTGCCTATATCTCATTTAGAAGCATCCTCATCCTCTAGATTGACTGGTGGTCTCATGATAATGGTAAAAATAGCATCGGCCCACTCAGAGTTGATTTAATTTACGAGCCTGGTGTCTCACTGTGAGAAGAGTGTGATGAGAATAGGGAAATGGAGTGTAACTATACGCACACTCTCTTAAGCTGAAATTGAAATCTGTGGATTTTGACTTATTGGATCAGAATGAAAGTGAAACGCAGGGAAATGCAATTAGGTACAAAAGTGAATTAAAAAGAATGTTGCAGATGTAAAGAAAAAAATATAGAGTGATACGTCGGGTGTTACAGACCCCATGAAATTGCTGGACGTGATCTGTTTGCCGTCTTGGGTTGATGTGTTTTTCTACTGAAAGTATGTGATTTGAAATCTGTCATCTTTGCTTCTGAGAACCACAGTTTTTAAGACAATCACATGAATCACAACCAAATGTCATATGACTAATTACTCTTGAGTTTATTTCATTTACATATAGGACTATAATAGCTTATATATACATATATATACAGTAGAAATTTATATATAAATGAATAAAGACCAATTTCTACAATAAAAAATAAATACATGTGTAATAAAATATGATAAAGGTGTAAAATGTGATATGGAAATTAATAGATAGTTACTTGTCCCCTGTTCTGGCCCACCATTATAGTTATTGTTAGATGGAACCTGAAGACAATCTACGGCTTGCCAGATAAATAAATAAATATAATAATTTTTTAAAATAATAATAATAATAATAATAATATTATTATTAGTATTATTTTCATTTTCTGGTGGACCATAGCATCCACTTGTGTCCGCCCTAGGGGTTGTTATATGCTTTCTTATAATTTTTTAAATTTTATATTCAATTTTTTAATTGATTTAATATTAATAAGGATTTTTTTGAAAGCATTTCTTAACTTGGAACAATACACATTTTAAATTTGCTTCCTCTGCGAAGGATTCTTGCTGTGCTGCCTTCGAATTTGGCCAAGAGAAGATATGTTATTTGACTGCATAATTAATATACCAACATCTTAAAACAGCCTTCTCAATAGGATAGCGCCTAAGATGTCTTAAGATGCGGACTAGTAGTTAGGCAGCTCACTAGGTTTTAGAACAGAGCTACGGGGTCTTTAAGGAACGAAATGCACATGCTGCGCTCCACGTAGGCGCATATGTGCATCTGTGTGTGGCGTGCAGCTCGATGGGGAATATTAGATTTGATGATTTCAGAGAGAAAGAGTGAGAGAGATGGTATGCTAGAAAGCTGATGGGGCCTGGGAGTAAACAGCTATATAAGCCTTTAATCTGCAGGTAGCTCATTGCGCTCCTGGGCGCATCAGAGAAGTGTAAGTAGCTGAGTGAAATATGGGACGCTGGCCATGGGGGGTAGTGTGCGGTAGGAGAATGAAGAGAAAGATATGCGCGAGCTGATTAATAATGAAGAGTTATAACAGCATGGCAAAGCTTGGGCAGACATCTCTGCAGACTGTCACGCCACATAGAGCAGAACTGCTGCCTCCATCTGCTGGAGCTCATGTCCAGTAGCACCAGCATGCTGATGTGAGCAGTAATGGAGATGATGATGGCATCTGAAATCACAGAGATGGGATGGATGGAGGACATTAGTGAACTGGCGTATTTGTTGCGGGACCCTGTCTGCCTGTGTGAGGTGTGTAGGAGGGCGGGAGAGGATGCATGGCGAGAGGAAATCACTCATTTTGTGACCCATGTGTTCGGTTATGGAGAGACCTTAAGCACTGTGTGTGTGTGTGTGTGTGTGTGTGTGTGCTTCTATCTGTTAGAAGACAGTTTTTAAATGTGAGGCTGTGATGAAACAGAGGTGAAAAGGGAAACCAATAATAATAGTCAAAACAACATGATAACAGATTACGGTGAAATAGCCTCATGATGCAGTAGTACATGTCCGTGTCAAGACCTGTTCACCTTTCTGCCTTTTTTATGAGAACAGATGTGTGTGTTTGTCCACTGTTCCATTTGCAGTAGTAAGTAAATATTATACAATAATGGAGCTCTTGTAACAAAGAGCCAGCCTTTAAAATGGGGAAAGAGAGAAAGATATTTTTTTAGTTTATTTGTTAAAGGTGAAGTGTGTAATTTTTTATCACAATAGCATCACCAAATGGGAGTTTTAAAAAAATAATCAGATTTCTGTTTGTTTTTAAGCAATCTCCAAATTCATGCCATTGGTTGAGCCGGTGTTTCTGTGTCAGGCTGGTTGCGGTGCACAAACAAAGCATGGTTTGATAGCACCACACAGAAATAAACCCTGATGGCGTTCTAGAGTTATTGCTACATATACGCGGAGAAATATCATCTCCCATCAATTTACACTCTTCAGGCCCATAAAATCTAGATTTGTTTAGTCCCTTTTAGTTCATCTATTGCAGAGGTGCCCAAACTTTTTGCTACAAGTGCCAAATATTAAACTTGACGTTGGCCAAAGTAAATGTTACATTTTTATTATATTATATTATATAATACAACATTCCAGTTTCAGTTTATTAACTATATTATAATAAAAATTGTACAGTAAAAAAATGACTTACATTCTCCTCTAAATTCAATGCAAAAATAAAACTAAAAATTTAAAACAAAAATATAAATGAAATGAAGATATACTGTATACAGAAATAAATATATGCTTCAATGGTATGTTCAATGAAAACAATGCATTTCTTTTGTTTTTATATTACATTTTTTGTGCAGTTCACTTATACTGCTGAAGTATGCTGCAGTGCTTTGGAATACAAAAGCACAGTTTACAGGTGCATCTCAAAAAATCTGAATATCGTAAAAAAAGGTCATTTTTTTGTAACTTATTTCAAAAAGCGAAACTTATATATTCTAGATTCATTACATGTAAAGTAAAACATTTCAAAAGTTTTTTTTTTTTATTTTTGATTAGAGCTTTCAGCTCATGAAAGTCAAAAATCCAGTATCTCAAAATATTAGAATATTTCATGAGATCAATCAAAAAAAGGATTTGCAAAACAGAAAAGTTCAAGTTCTTTAAAGTATGTTAATTTATGCACTCAATGCTCCTTTAGCACAAATGACAGCATCAGTGAGGTGTGGCATGGAAGCGATCAGCCTGTGGCAACTGCTGGCCACCTTTTTTATTTTTTTTTTTTTTTTGGGAAGGGGGGGCCTTCATCTCGTCTGTATTGTTGGATCGAGTTCTGTGTTCTCATCTTTCTCTTTTCTATTGAAAATATCCCATAGATTCCATATGGGGTTCAGGTCAGGCATGTTGGCTGGCCAATCAAGCACAGTAATATCATGGTCAGCAAACCACTTGGAAGTGGTTTTGGCACTGTGGGCAGGTGCTAAAGTCCTGCTGGAAAAGGAAATCAGCATCTCCATAAAGCTTGTCAGCAAATGAAAGCATAAAGTGCTTCAAAATCTCCTGGTAGACGGCTGCATTGACTTTGGACTTGATAAAACACCCCAAATCATCACTGACTTCGGAAACTTTACACTGGACTTCAAGCTGCTTGGATTCTGTGCCTCTGCAGTCTTCTTCCAGACTCCAGACCTTGATTTCCAAATGAAATGGAAAATTTACTTTTATCTGAAAAGAGGACTTTGGACCACTGAGCAACAGTCCAGTTCTTTTTCTCCTTAGCCCAGGTAAGATGCTTCTGATGTTGTTTCTATTTCAGAAGTGGCTTGGTAGCCCTTTTCCTGAAGACGTCTAAGCGTGGTGACTCTTGATGCACTGACTCCAGCTTCAGTCCACTCCTTGTGAAGCTCTCCCAAGTGTTTGAATCTGCGTTGCTTGACAGTATTCTCAAGCTTGTGGTCATCCCTGTTGCTTGTGCACCTTTTCCTACCCAATTTCTTCCTTCCAGTCACCTTTGCATTTAATATGTTTGGAAAAAGCACTCTGTGAACAGCCACCCCTTTCAGTAATGACCTTCTGTGACTTACCCTCTTTGTGGGGGGTGTCAATAATTGTCTTCTGGACCTTTGCCAAGTCAGCAGTCTTCCTCATTATTGTGGTTTCAAAGAACAAGACATACCTCGAGATATCGGAATTTATACTGTAGGGATGGTCATTTAATGAAACTCAAATGTAAATATTCTAATATTTTGAGATACTGGATTTTTTACTTTCATGAACTGTAAGCTCTAATCATCAAAATTAAAGCAAAAACTTTTGAAATGTTTTACTTTATATGTAATGAATCTAGAATATATGAAAGTTTCACTTTTTGAAAGAAGTTACAATTTTTTTTTTACTTTTTCACGATAATCAAATTTTTTGGGATGCAGCTGTATATACAGTGGGGGAAAAAAGTATTTAGTCAGCCACCAATTGTGCAAGTTCTCCCACTTAAAAAGATGAGAGAGGCCTGTAATTTTCATCATAGGTATATCTCCACTATGAGAGACAAAATGAGAAAAAAAATCCAGACAATCACATTGTAGGATTTTTAAAGAATTTATTTGCAAATTATGGTGGAAAATAAGTATTTGGTCAATAACAAAATTTCATCTCAATACTTTGTTATATACCCTTTGTTGGCAATGACAGAGGTCAAACGTTTCTGTAAGTCTTCACAAGGTTTTCACACACTGTTGCTGGTATTTTGGCCCATTCCTCCATGCAGATCTCCTCTAGAGTAGTATTGTTTTGGGTCTGTCGCTGGGCAACACAGATTTTCAACTCTCACACGATTTTCTTTCTATGGGGTTCAGGTCTGGAGACTGGCTAGGCAACTCCAGGACCTTGAAATGCTTCTTACGAAGCCAGTCCTTCGTTGCCCGGGCGGTGTGTTTGGGATCATTGTCATGCTGAAAGACCCAGCCACGTTTCATCTTCAATGCCCTTGCTGATGGAAGGAGGTTTTCACTCAAAATCTCACGATACATGGCCCCATTCATTCTTTCGTTTACACGATCAGTCGTCCTGGTCCCTTTGCAGAAAAACAGCCCCAAATCATGATGTTTCCACCCCCATGCTTCACAGTAGGTATGGTGTTGTTTGGATTCAACTCAGCATTCTTTCTCCTCCAAAAGCGACAAGTTGAGTTTTTTACCAAAAAGTTCTATTTTGGTTTTTATCTGACCATATGACATTCTCCTAATCCTCTTCTGGATCATCCCAATGCTCTCTAGCAAACTTCAGATGGGCCTGGACATGTACTAGCTTAAGCAGGGGGAGACTTCTGGCACTGCAGGATTTGAGTCCCTGGCGGGCGCAGTGTGTTACTGATGGTAGCCTTTGTTACTTTGGTCCCAGGTCTCTGCAGGTCATTCACTAGTTTCCCCCCGTGTGGTTCTGGGATTTTTTTCTTGTGATCATTTTGACCCCACGGGTTGAGATCTTGCGTGGAGCCCCAGATCGAGGGAGATTATCAGTGGTCTTGTGTCTTCCATTTTCTAATAATTGCTCCCACAGTTGCTTTCTTCACACCAAGCTGCTTACCTATTCTATTCAGTCTTCCCAGCCTTGTGCAGGTCTACAATTTTGTTTCTGGTGTCCTTGACAGCTCTTTGGTCTTGGCCATGATAAGGTTTGGAGTGTGACTGTTTGAGGTTTGGACAGGTGTCTTTTATACTGACAACAAGTTCAAACAGATGCCATTAATAAAGGTAACCAGTGGAGGACAGAGGAGCCTCTTAAAGAAGAAGTTACAGGTCTGTGAGAGCCAGAAATCTTGTTTTTTTGTAGGTGACCAAATACTTATTTTACGGAGGAATTTACCAATTAATTCTTTAAAAATCCTACAATGGGATTTTCTGGATTTTTTTTCTCATTTTGTCTCTCATATTTGAGGTATACCTATGATGAAAATTACAAGGCCCCTCCTCCTCTTTTTAATTGGGAGAACTTGCACAATTGGTGTCTGACTAAATACTTTTTTCCCCACTGCATATATATATAAATACAGGGAGAGGAGTGGTGTGTGGACTGCTGCTGCACTCCGTCTGACGGCGTGGTGTGTTGAAATAGTATAGATTATATTAGGTGTGGGTAGTGGCGTGTGACCACATTGGAAAAAAAAAGAGAAATAGGCAAAGACCCCTTACATGTTTGCCACAGGGGGCGTAGGTCCGCGATGAGGCCCGGTCCCTACGCGTAATGCTAACCCTGCTTTAAATTACTTTTTTCCCATATAAATCTACGCTCAGTACACCATAATGGTAAAGCAAAAAAACAGGGTTTTAAGATATTTGCCAATTTAATCAAAATAAAAAACTTAAATGATTCCATTGCATAAGAATTCATACCCTTATCTGGGACAGTTGAAATTAGCTCAGGAGCAAGCGGCCAATTCTCTAAAATTGTCTGCTTGTAGATGTTACTACACTTCGTGGCGGATACCACACCTTTAACCCCACTCAAAATAAGGCAAATTCAATTGAATGGGTATGATCTGGAAAGGCACACACATCTTAACAAAAGGTCTAACAGCTGATAATGCATACCAGAGCAAAAACCAAGCCATGAGGTCAAAATAACTGCCTGTAGAGCTCAGAAACACCCACATCTGTGGAAAATTCTGCTTCATTGAAGGGTCACAGAAGAATGTAGTCTCTGTTAACCCTTAATGGAAGAAGTTTGAAACAACCAGGACTCTTCCTAGAGCTGTCCTCCTGGCCAAACTGAGCAATTGATTGAGAAGGGCCTTGTCTAGACTGGTGACCCAGAACCTGATGGTCAGTTGAGCTCCATGATCATATGTGGAGATAGGAGAAATCTACAGAAGGACAAACATCATTGCAACATTCCACCGATCTGGGCTTTATGTCGGTGTGGCTGGACTCAATCTTCTCCTCAGTGAAGACGCATGAAAACACAGTTGGATTTAGCATAAAAACACCTAAAGGACTCTGAGAAACTCTGAGAAACAAGAGTCTCTGGTCTTTGATGAACCTCAATTCCAAACATTACCTTTGAAGGAAACCAGGCACTGCTCATAACCTGCAGAGTAGCAGCCCAAAAGTAAAGTGTGTTGGTAGCAGCCTCATGCTGTGGGGCTGTTTTTCAGTGGCAGGGACTGAGGGACTCATCAGAGTAGAAGAAAAGCTCAGTGCACCAAAATATTGAGATAGCCTTAATGAAAACCCAGTCCAGAGCATTCAGAACCTCTGACTGGGCAGAAGGTTCACCTTCCAATAGGACAATGAACCTAAGCACACAGCAAGTGTGGCTTATAGACAACTGTGTGAATGTCTTGAGTGGCCTAGCCACAGCCTGGGATTGAACCCAATTAAATATTTCTGGAGAAACATGAAAATGTGTGTCTGCCCCCATCCAGCCTGACAGAGCCTGAGAGGTGAAGAGGGGAGGAGAAGAATGGCAGATAATTGCCAAATGATGATGATCAAAGATTGTCGCATTAAACAAAAAAAAACTTGAGACTGTAAAGGTGCTTCAGCAATATATTTAGTTAAGGGTATGAGTACCTATGCAATGTACTTATTTCAGTTTTTTATTTATTTTTTTATTTAATTTACGAGTTGTGCCATTCTGTTTTTGCTTGGGGGGGGTCCTTATTGTGTATTAGTGTAGATTGATTGGAAAAAAAGTAATTTAAAGCAGTTTAACATAAGGCAGCAACTTAACAAAATGTAAAAAAAATGAAGGGGCATGAATACATTCGCAAGGCACTGTATATGTCATATGGGGAGAAATAAAATCGATTTATTCATAAGGACACAGTAATTTGACAGTTTACATTGTTACAATAAAAAGATCATGTTACATTGAAGACTGGAGTAATGGCTGCTGAAATCCAGCTTTACCATCACAGGACTAAATTACCTTGTAAAATATATTAAGAACGATTGTTTTTAAAATATATTTCATCAAATTTTATATTTACTGTATTTTTATCAAATATATGCAGCTTTGGTGAGCTTAAAAGACTTCTTTCAAGAGCATTAAATATCTTATGAACGGTATACAGTAATAAAGAGAGAGAGAGAGAGAGAGGGAGAGATACAGGTACATGACATCACAATCAGTGCTGCCAGAAATGATTTTAAATTTGTTTGGCATGCTGTTCACTGACCACATGGCCAACTTTAATGCACCAGTGGTCACATTTCCCATTTCAATTGCTTCATTTATGCCTTTCTTTGGTGTGGTGGTGCATGACTAGTTCTAGCTGCTGCAAACCTCAGTTTGACTTCAACAAATTGATGTGAGATGTGAAAAAATACACAAGGCCATACATCTTTTATTCCTTATTTCCATTTCTATCGCAAACACGTTGACCCTCGAGACAATTGGGGTAATTCTTCTGACCCATTTTAGTAGATGAATATACAAACCACTTGTGAGTGATAAAACGCAGTAGCCTTGGAACATGTGACCCATTTTTCTGCTGTCAGCCAATCAAATGCAGAGCTGCAGCATAGAGACATAGCAGCAAAGGAGGAACTGACAGGCAGCCCCTTTATGCTGTGTCACTGTGCATGTTACAACGAGTTTGAGTAGCATATAGATCTGGATTACTGATATGCTCTACTCTCATTTTTTTTTATTCCCGGAGACATTTAGGGCCTTGATATCTCTGGCTGGAGGATGGCTGGCTAAATGCTGCCAGTCCCTTGTGCTTTATGATGTGACTAGTGCAAGACAGTTACCCATATTTCTTTGCAGAGCTGCAACCAATTACAGAGACCAGTCACAGTAGACAGTAGGACAAATGCCAAGAGCGCAGAAGCTGTTGACTGGCCTCCATGTGGCCTCCCTTTACACAATCAGTGCATGACCTCCTTTCAAATAGAGACATTTCAGGAGCCGGTGTCATATGCAGTGAAAACACTTTGCGGGTTGCTGTTCATTTGTCGATGTGTACATTTGCTCTACATGTATCACGTGTTCAACAGCATCACATAAAGCCTGATTTAATCCATGCCATTCAGTTTGAATGCCTGCACACCTATTGAGGAATGCAAACCTAAACATCTGTTTGCATCAATATTTTATATCAGTGCTTCTCTCATGTGCATGTTACCTCGAACAGTATTTTAAATATTTACTATGGGAAAAAAGGCCAAAGCAATAACAGTGAGGAATGGGCCACGGGAAAGGACCTAGCATTCATACTATAGCAGGGTGGCTCTCTTAAATTCATAAGTTAAAGGCTCTCAACGGCTATTATGATATGCCCTTACATCTCAATGCCCTCACGTCTCACCCCTGTGTCTCCCTTTATACTTTACTCGGTAGAAGGACCATAAAAAATGAACATAGTAATGAACATTACATCAATAATGAACACTGTTTTTTCTGGATCTGCTATTCTGTTTTCTACAATAAAAGCATTGAAAACGTTTCTTGAAAGCACAGAAAATGAAATGCAACAGAAAAAATATATTTATATTTTTGATTTGTATCAGAGTTGCATGGAGTTCAGATGGTGTACCTACATGTCCTAATAGCCACTGAAATGCCCCCGGCTGTGTTTCTTGATGTTTATTGTGGATTAGATATAAATTTTAGCCTGCTAAACAAGAACAGACATTTGAATCAACAATCCATACTCATTTTCCACAATTGCCTGTATGCAAATAAGAATAAATGTCCTTGTGATCAATCATGTAGAATTTAATGAAAGCATGCCATCTGAGTTGCGCTTCATAATTGCACAAATTGATCCCTGTATCAAAACGGGAAGAGTCGGGTGAATCAGACAGTTCAGAGCAAATGTTTTTTCAAATATTTCAATATCTGAGAGAGCAGCAGGGAAGAATGAAATGGCAATGTGTTCTGTGAGAAGGTTAAAATGTTTTCTTACCCATTAGAATTGTATTTAATAACCACCGTGCAGTCTGAACTACAGCACATGGCATAAATTCTTGGAAAATTGTGTGTTCCTGTCAATTAGGGAATGTGGGGTGAAAATGCAACTGTGCAATTTAGATTTTGGCCTTCTTAAAATGCCAAACAATCAGCAGTATACAGACATTCAGACAATCAGTTTACATGTGTGTAATAATTACAGATATCTAATTAATAATGGGGTCCATGATTAGCGTTGTTGACGCTGGCACAGTGCGGTATTGAGCTGGTTTTTATTCTATGGAAGTCTTAGCAGTTTATTAGGCTGTCAGAAGTGGAGAGTTTCTTCTGTCTTGTGGCATGTCTGAAAATAGAAGCACAACTTTTTGGCTGCATCTGATCCATTATTTTTTTTATAGTCTGTTTTCTCTCTTACATGGCATTGCTACTGGCAATATATGCCAGGGAAGTTACAGTATTAACCATCTTATTTGGGTGCATTGACAGGCTAAAATAAAACAGGATACACCACACTTGACAGTGCATTAAGGTAGTCATTTTGCCACGATTGAAGATATATCCATCTGTCAAAGAGTCACAGGTTGTTTACAGTGCAGTGCAGGGCCAATGACTGGACGTTTATTGCCATCCGCTCTGGTTGTATTTCACCATTGTACCTCAATCCACTGAGCTGTCATTGTATGCACTGCATTAAGAGATTTCCCAGAAGCCTCTGCTCTTGATATGTCTCATTGCAGACTGTTATTGGGAGTAGTAATATAAAGTTGCTAAACAAAACTTGAAAATCATCTGATCTACTGTTTCTTTGAATTGCTGAATAGTCAGTAAGAGTGTTTTTGGCTTTTCCCTTTATGGTTTGTAATCTAATACACTGAATGGATTCTGCACATAAATCACAAACTGTACAAAGCAGCATCTACGGGCCAAATTTGGCTAACCAATGTGCGTACTAAACAAAACAGATTTTATGTACTGTACTGTACAGAGGACAATAGATATTGTATTATAATTTGCTTTGTGGGGCTTGCTTAGGCAAGCCATATCTGGGGATGAGAATATAAAATGTGAGCTTGAGCTCTTCTGAATTGGGCAGGTGAGTAACGACCTAGCAACCACACACCCTAATAATGCCAAATACATGGCAGCATGCTCTAACCACTCAGAAACCATTTAGAAATACACTCAGAAAAACATAGTACCAGGATAGTACCAATGGGCTAAAATTAGCAACTGCTTAGCAATGCACTAAATCACTCAGAACACCTCCCAGAATACCTTAGCAAATGCATAGCAATGGCCTTGTAACCTAACGGAACACCCCAGAAACCACATGCTGACTTACTGCCTTGCTGCCTTATCAGGCAATGAATGACTTTGCAGGCAGCGTTTTTGCACGAAGGCACCTCATGAAACTGATTTCGGGCAGGCTTCTGAGGCAACATAACAGTTTAATGATCTACAACAAAATAGAACGAGTTTTGCTGATAACTATATTTAATTACTATAATAGTGATTTCTTGCTAGAAATAACATCAAAAGTGCAAAAAGTTAGTCAGAAATATACATTTACACACAAACTGACCACCAAACGCAACTTTCAGATGCCATCTTTATTTTTTTAGCTCAACCGTCACGGAATGGAACGCACAGGATTGTGGGATATCAAAGGCAACGAAGGATACATCTATGCTGCCTTCAAAATTTGATCATAAGACGGTACCTCTGGAAACAGGAGTCAGCAGATTTTTTTTTTGTGTTTGGACGTGCCTTGATGCCTTCCGGCCTTGGAATGCTGCCTCTGAAGGCAGCATTTTAGAGCTTTCAGATGCAGCCATTAACTACTTTTGTGAATGACGTCAAGTTGACCATTACATTATGGTGGATGGCTTACATATAGCAGCCCATAGAAACAGTCGCTAATGACTTATCTCTATGTCTATCTCTAAACGTAATCTACGTATATATATATATATATATACGCTTGTATCACCCAGACTGTTTGAGAAACAGACCCGCATTCATTCGGAGGGCTCATCCTATGCCCTAATCCTCTTCAAGGCTTTACCCTCCGGAGTGAGATCTTCGAAGGGTTGAAGGGTGACATCTTCTGTGTCATGATCCCGCATCATCATGGAAAGAATCAGCGCAAAGAATCATGGGGGGCCGAAGTGTCCATCAGTTGTACTCTTCGAAATCCTTAATTCCGATAGGCCCTTTGAAGTGGCCAGTTTTGAGCACTTCAGTTTGGAACGACCCTTCAATATGGCAGTCATGATTGTTTTCACTCCGAAGTGCCCTTCGGAGGGTGATATATATCCCGTTCGGAATGCATCGAGAGTTTTGTCATGCTTTGATCTCGCCACCAAGCGGTCACGTGGTTCATGGAACTCTCAATAGTTCCAAACAACTCTGTGCTGTCAACATATTTGAATGGGTTTAATCGGGACCGACAGCAGTTTCACTATATTTGCAGCAATGTGCATTGATAACTATGCTTTACAATAGCATTTTCTTACTGGAGATTGCTTAAACTACACAGAACACCTTAGCAACTGCATAGCAACGGTCTTGCAACCTCCCCGAACACTCTAGCATACTGATAGTTTTGATTAGGCAAACACACCTCACTTTTCCTTCAGAAAATGTAAAAAATCAGTGGGTCTGTGACGCTATTAACAAACTGACATTTTAAAAGGACAATTCTAAAGGATCGTTAAGATTGTTACCTGTGATGTGAATGAAGCTTCGCATTTGATTTCTGCACTGAGATTCTATTTTAGCCACCAAGGTCTGGTTTTAAAAATCACCTTTTCTTATAGTGTGAAAATCTACCTCTTAGTACCTGACATTCGTCAATGCTCTGCTACACATTTTTATCTCTTGTGACATGCTGAACTTCACGCTGCTCTGCACCGGTGTGATATATTGACACATCGACAGTAACAACAACTCTTGATATTTACAGAAGCCAAAAACAAACCACTGGCAAGCAGAGTTGCGCTGTACTTCTCCATTATATGAGGTTTCCTCATCGGAAAGCATGTGTCAAAGTAATGAGGCAGAAATTGAACACTGTATCTCCTCACTGTGGTCCGGGAGAGCTGTGACATTGTGCTGTTCCTCCTGACCTATGATTCACACCGTATCTGTGCATTCAACATGGATGACTGAATAGTGGAAGGAGAAAAACAGGTGTTTCTTGCTTCACATTCTCCTATAAACATGGAAAATAAACTTTGTGATAGGAATGTTAAGATAGTTAGGCAATTCAAAATGTATGAATAAACTTGTTTAGAATCGCAATATTGCTTACTGTAGGGATGGTAATTTCTCCGATTTGCATCGGCATAAAAATTATCGATGCGATGCATAGAATTAAAAAAGTGTGTATTTTGGCTTTTGTATCAAATACAAAAAGCGTTGTAAAGCGTAGTTATCAATGCACATTGCTGCAAATGTTATCCCAAAAAATGCATCCTTTCTAACATATTTGCATCGGTAAAACAGATTTATTTATATACAGGCTAATTACTAGATGCGCTATAGCCTAACTGAAGGTCTGGCTACGCGAGACATGTAAGGTGGGAGGAGTTGGATCTGGATCCAACTATGCCCCCTGGATCTTGTGTTCTGCAGTGAAGACCATCTCATAATTTGTGACCAATATTTTATATGTAGATTGATTTCTCCTCTCTTAACTGTTTCTCAAACACGTTCTCTCATCACCACTGCTGCGAAGTTACGTGAAAATGATGTAGCTATCACACCACTATGGAGACCGAGGCGTTAGAAGTCAGAGGGCATTTAAGTTAATTCATGATTTTCTGTCTGTCTGAACCAAAGGAATAAAAACGAACTAGCTGTACCATACTGAATTGCATAGCATCAGATTCTTTTCCATTGCATCGTATTGCATTGAATCGCATTGTGTTAAATCGAATCGAATTTGGATCGCACTGCATGGTGAATGGTGTGAATCATATCGCATCGCATCGGCAGCTGCTTCATATATCTTTAATATATAGTATCATTGCATTGAGAAGATGCGTATCGCATCTCTGAGCCGTTATGGAGATGAACATCGAATCGATACTTTGTATTTCAGTGTAATGAAATCACTGAGCCGTTATGGAGATGAACATCGAATCGATACTTTGTATTTCAGTGTAATGAAATCACTCAAAAAAACCTTCTTATATACGCACTAGCTTATTAAAATTCAATACTCTTATTTAGCACACATTAAATTGACTAAAAGGGACAGGAACAACGTTATAATGTTAAGAATCCTGAACAAAATGTAGCATGGATTCCACAAAACTTTTAAATTGTAATAATATTTCACAATATTATTGTTTTTACTGTATTTTGATCAAATTAATGCAGCTTTGGTGTGCATTAAAAACTTTCAAAAACATACTTTTTTAATGATATTGGATATTCATGTATATAAATATATAGATAAATAAATATAAAAATATAAGTGGCAGAAATGATCTATTTATATGTCTAAATTTGCTAATTTAGTACAAATGAGGTAATGCAGATTTAAATTCAATGACATAATTTAGGCCTACCTAGGCTACTTCCTATCACTTGAATCTTGCATGATACTTTTCCTGTGGAAAAAAAAAAACGAGTTTGTATCACAATGGAAAAGCCGCTCTTTTCCATAAAATTAATATGGATGGCGATCACTGGCTGTCAAATTCTAACTTTGGTTGGTTAATAAAAAATTATTATTAGGTCAGGATTTGAACCCAGGATCTCCTTGCATAAATAGCGCTTCCTGCTGGTATTTTTTGGTCATGTCTTATCTCACCAAGGACACCGTGTGAGCTAAACCATTTAAATGCCGCAAGCTATATTTCAGTCTAATAGAGCTTGCAGAGTCACAACATGCCCAGCCCTTAGATTTGTGAAAACCTTTTTAATCCTATATTTTACAGCAAAAGCGTGTCTTTTGTCTTGAGGTGACTTGCAGGCTCATAAGCGCCCCATTATTCAAATAATGAACCCTAGAAGTCATCATCATCACCAGGCTTCTAACAAGCCTGCTTTTGTATTGATACTCATTGTCATGAAAAATACGCATGACATCATGCTATCGTAATTACAGTGTTCTTTGATCCTGTTCAATAATTCTCTGCAGTTTGCGTCGATAATAGGTTGAAGGAAGCAGAAGCCCTGTGGAGTGGGTTTGATAGATCTTGAGCACACTGGGCCAGTGAGACCCTAAATGAACTCAGACTTCAATATATTCACAGCCGCTGTATTAATCCGCACTGACTCACCAGGAGCCCGTCAGAAACCTTGCATTGACCCAGCTCAACAGCAAATAAGTGTCTCTCTCTCCAACTCCCATCTTTTTTTTTACTCTAAGCCACTTGACTTCTAAATAGCAAAATACCTTGTGACAGTTTCCGTGGCAGCCTAGCATGGAATGTGGAAATGTGCAGAAATGTATGACAGAGACATGTCATTTAAATCAGTCCACTTCCTACACTAGTCGATGAGAAGCTATAGTTCCTATTATTGGAAAATCAGCGACGACTAGGTCTAGTGTTAATTGCTCCATGCTCTGTTTGCTTCTGTATATATGCTTGTGACAGAGAAAATGGTGTCTGTAACCAATCAAATACACTTTCTTATCAGGAACTCTGACAAGGGAACCAAGGGGACATGGAAAATATGACAAGTCAAAAGACTCAATGCATGTGACCCCTCCATAAATAGCTCATTAACTCCTTCCTTCTAAGTCAGAAGGGATATTAAACAACCTATAAGATCATTATCTAGCATACAGTCTATCAGTGTGCACCAGTCAATGAAAAATACAATTAAAAATCTGCAGCACTGAGCAGGAGTCAATTCGGAATCCTATAATAAGCTAAGCAGGGGAAACACTATTAACCTCTAGGGACCTGTAGGAGGCGCCACAAAAAAACCCACGATGATGGTTTATTTCAAGTTTCATCACAGTGTTTTAAACTCTCTCTCTCACCTACTTCTCAATCTAGCTCCCATGTGGATCTTATAGTAAAATGGAACAGCTCCCAAGTGACGGGCTTTACAAAATAGGGCTGCGCGACAGATGAACCTAATAGCGGAGAGCGCCGGAGGCACGTTAGCGAAGAACAGGCCACAGTTGATAAGTCATTGAGTGAGAGTCTTATCCATGCATGAGAAATTATGTCAAATATTCCGTTTATCTCACAGACCCTAGAACAGACCGGCCAACTTCTATTAAATGTCACAGCTTAAATTGCTCATCACAACATGGTAGAACAGTATTTAAAGAGCATTTAGTTCTGTTCTTGTGAATGGATGGCTTAAGTTACCGGGGAAAGAGCTGAAAAGTTGACATTTCCACGCTAAACATTTCGCGCTCCAGGTTTAAGTGTGCATAATTTCTCGTGTTGCCTTTACTTAGGAATGACATTTAGCTCTTTCTGATAAATCTGGCCACTATCTGTAGGCCTGAGCCACAAGGTGGCACTCACTGGACCCCATCAAAGATTTCAGACATCAGAGCTTGATTCAGAAATGTCAGTTGGATTTTAAATAATGCAAAAGCATGTCAACATCGTTCCCAAAGGTTTGACTGAACTGCCGAAAAACACCCAAGCATTGCGTTTGCCGAATAGACTCTCTCCAGGGCCGTGTTTATCAGTCCACAATTGGCCTCATTATGAGAAACATAAAATCTCAGTGCGGACACGATCACTTTATTATAATCATTAATTTCATAGTACTCTGTGTGCTAGTACTCCCAAGTTTCATTTGTATTTGTGTGTATGTTTGGGATGAAGCCCAGATTTTCTAAGGCTCTTGTTAGTGTGAAAGGCAGTACTGATCCATGGTTTCAGGGCTGGCTGTGAGTGATGTTCTCCCTAAACACGGCCGCAAACGCTACTAATAACACAGCAGAGGAATGCGGTGACCATGGAAATGACTGTGCCATGCTGATAAGGGCTTCCGCTGATGACATCATAGTAGTCTATGTGAGACTGCAGGATGACTCAGTAGGGTGTGGTGACTGAAGTCGTCATTACCGACCTTCTCACACAAAAACCCCTTCCTGGGAAAAATTCTTCAGAGCCCCCATAAGGAACGTGGGATCCTTAAACTGTTGATTGCAACGGAGATAATTTATTATTCATTCCGAGTGACACAAATGTAGATTTCTTCAGTATAACAAGGAATAATTTATCACAAGCTGTGCCTTGCATTCAAAATTACAACCATAGATACCTATAACACATATTACACTTACAGCCTCTTTATGAATATATTTATTATATAGGTTTATATTATATTTAACTTATGCAATAATAATCACTGAATCTATAGTATGGACGAGTTCGTAAAAGCCAACGACAGTGAGCCTCAACTGGTTTGAGCATAAAAAAGGGTTTATCGTACAACATTTACGAATTGTCCATAAAATCAAATGCTTGATATAATTATGAACTGCATAGGCCCAGCAATATGCAAAATGATTACTATGACATGCTGAAAAGGAAGCAGACAATTTTGGTTTCTAAAGGTCTCATGAATTTTGATGGTTTCATGCTCTCGGCAGCCAGTAATTCAATGCACAAATCACAATGTTGTTTGCACAAACCATGTTTATCCTAGCTGCAGGTGAACCCCGTATTTAATGTTAAAGTTTTTTCTGACAATCTGACAATGAGGGATCTCAAGCAACCTGTCCATGTTGGCATCTTCTTAATTTGGCTAGCTTTAACCAAGTAACTGTTGATTTTGTGCCAAAATACTGTTTGAATGGATGCACAGACTGTGATATCAAAAACAACAAAAAATATGGGAAGCACTTTTCCTTCGTTTTTAAAAGCTATGCCTTTTTATTTCGCTGTCCTAACTAGGTATGATTACATTTGCATCATTAGCATTGATTTTACCTGATGTCCTTGATTGTATAAGAAGAGACCTGCAACCCAACACCTGAGAACCACTTAATATATATGAAGAAAGAAAAAAGATTAATTATGCAATGGAGGAAGAGGAGCTCATGGCTAAAAATGGCCACTTCAGAGCAAGGGACATTACTGTTTTAGTATGCATTTCAACACACACTCACACCTTAACGACTGGTCTAAGTTTGAAAGAACAAGCCTTTTAAGGATCCACATTAACAACAAAACCTGAAGTTCTTAATTAATGTCTAGTCCAACCAACTAATTTAGTGGGCTTTTTCTTCCTCCAGTACCTGAAGAACAAGAAGTCGTTGTTGTTAATGCACTACCTTCCTTTGCCACTGATTTTAGATTATTGTCTGTGCTCTACCACTAAAGCAATTTCCTCTGCGTATCTAATTGTTATTACAACCACTTGGCTCCTCCTGATTTGTCTGAGAGTTATTTATTTATTTTCATTCCAGGGAACTGCAGCAGTTTCCCAATGGGCAACAACCGTAAGATGCATAACCTGCGGAAAATATGAATTTCTAAGGGCTAAATTAACACTGCTGTCAATTACCCCAATGCTGTTTTATGTTCCCATAAAGACAAAATTAGAAAATGCCATATGACACAGTAAAAAACAAACAGACTAGATTCAAAAACAACATACTGAAGAGAATAAAACATCCGCTTTCATGCACCGTCATAGTTTTTGTATGGCCATTATGGGTGAGATGCGCATGTTTATTTTTTAATACATCTGGCCCCATCCAATAACCTGTTTATTGCTCCTCCACTTCATTAAAGGTCCCATGGCATGAAAATTTCACTTTATGAGGTTTTAACATTAATATGAGTTCCCCTAGCCTGCCTATGGTCCCCCAGTGGCTAGAAATGGCGATAGGTGTAAACCGAGCCCTGGGTATCCTGCTTCGCCTTTGAGAAAATGAAAGCTCAGATGGCCCAATCTGGAATCTTCCCTTTATGTCGTCATACGGGGAAAGGTTACCTCCCCTTTAGGGACCACTTAGGCTTATATAAAAGCATCCAAAAAGCAGCATGTCATGGGACCTTTAAGCTCCAAGAAAAAAACAAAACAAAAAAATAACACTTGGGTCTGGCAGATTTGCTCATTATATTTCACAATGGTATTCAGGCTTGTGAAGACAAAGTACTTGTCATCCACATTGCAGTCCCCTCCTCTACCAAAATTGCTTAGCAGTGCATATAGTCTATGTCATATTCTCACACATCGGTTCACACACCTCCCCCAAACGGACTATCAAGCACATGAACACAGTCTTGTATGACACATAGTCAGCGGAACTATATCATGCATAGATGTAATCATTTCCACTAGAGGGTTAAGGTATGATTTTCATGATAGTTGTATTACCCCTTCACCAGAGTAGCCCCTCTCTCCCTCTGTTGGATAACTTGAGACCATTCAAACAGAATATGAGATTCATTCTGCTCCAAAGATGAATATGACAGCCTTGCATAAAATATAACTTCATTACAATTCCAGCTAAAATATAAAACTCAAGGCAGAGAACCATTATAAATTCTTAGAAAATACGAAATAAATTAAATGACTATCATCCACTTGGCTCTATTGTAGAGCACTATGCCCTCCCCATATAAACTGCTGAAAATGTAAGATTATTACTATTCATGCTACAACTCGCCTGGGACTCACAGCTCAATAACTTCCTATATGAGTCAGACCCACATGCGCTTCACTCACTGTGTTCTGAGGAAAAAAATCCCATACCAGCTGCTCATATATTCACTGCATTTCCGACTCCCTCTTTTTCATATATAGATTTTTTTTTATAAAGGATGAATTTGACCATGAGATTAAGTATCATCATTAATAATGAGTAATCTAAACACAAAAAGGTCTCCTAGCCTTTCCAGTCTGGTGTACAACTGGTCAGCAAGCTGGTCTCTCAGCCTGACCAAACTGGTGTTCAATTGGTTGGCAAACTGGCCACCCAGCTTGACCAGCTGAAATGTGCCTCAAAATCTCCTAATGTGACCAACAAACCAGCCCGGGAGACCAATTAGACCAGCAAACCATCTTAGGCTGGTCAGATATATACTATGTAGTAGGGTGACCATACGTGCCATTTTCCCAGGACGCGTCCTGGCCAGGATTTCTATTTCTTTTGATGTCATACACCGATCGGTCTGCACACGCAAACAAAGCCAAAACCTAGATATTTTAGGCAATATAGAAATCCTGGCAAGGACGCATCCTGGGAAAATGGCACGTATGGTCACCCTACAATATAGGCTATATTTATTAATATATTTAATTATGTTGGTCTTTCTTCATTATAGGTTATAAATCTCTTGTTGCTTAGTTTGTGAAGCTATGGTGAAAATGTAAAACAAATTTAGCCTACTGTTGTTGTATCAATAAATAAAGCATTCTTGCAAACTGAGCAAACTGAGCTGAACTGAAACTTGATAGTAAGCAGAGAGAGAGAGAAAGACAGAAAGAAAGAATATTCACGTTTCCTCTTCAAATTTAGTCAACAATCATGTAAAAAAGTCCCTTTACAAATTTCGCCACATTTAAATATTCTTTCACACCTTTTAATCTGATACCATTGTGTTTAAAGTCCCCTGCTGTGCGCTCAGCTGAACTTCACTCGAGTATCGAGCCACTCCCAAACACACCTGATAACACTGAGCGACTGCTGCTGGGAATCCGCCATCATCCTCCGCATTCAAGTCACGGGAAAACAAACTAACTCCTAAATACTTCACGAACTCGTACATTTATCACTCAAACGGTTCTTTTAGTCAGGTTTTATTGGATTATAGCTTTTGGCTTTGGTTTAGCCGCTGGGAGGGATTACACCACGCGGAAAAACTTGACCACGGTATTTTAAAAGTCTCATCCCTCCATTTTGAATCTGACAGGAATTTCAACAGTTTGGTGAGTATGTTTAGCTTTTGTCTGGATAATTTAAATGGCATTTTAATATAACTAATATAAAAGTGAATTTGCTTCATAATTGGTTCAATTTATGTCTATATTGTGAATACAAGATAGACAGAAAGGCGGAATGTGTGTTTGTGGCTACATTGTTAGCTCGTTTTGTAACTTCATGGAATGTTTGGGATATTTCTGTCTCTGTCGTTGCATATTACACTAAATGAACACCGGCTTGTTTCTTGTAAACGCTTTGTTAGTAATCTTTTGACGAATTTAGAAGGGCCATGAAAGGACAAAAGAGTCGGAAACTTCTTAAGAGTATGAAACAGAAACTATCCTGAAAACTTTGGTAAGGAATGCTAGTTAGCCGTTAGCGGCACGTCTCGTATCAGGACAAATGTGTCGGGAGTTTTTATTCTTAAAGGTGTTTTTTGATCAAAACAGGGCACGCCAATGTTATCGTACGTGTTGTGGATGTTTTAATTTTTGAAATCGATTATGATAATAGTCTTAAGGCATTTGAGAGAATAAAATTCATTCGAGGAGTTTATGGCTCCGCCTAAACCACAAAATATGGATCAGGCCCTTCCTGTGAGCTCTGCCTTTAGCAGTGTATAATAATACAGTATGCAGACAGTTATTGAGATAACAATGTGTTGTCTATCTAAAATAACAAAAAAGATGATAATATTGACCACTTTACCTGTTGATATGTAAGAGATAATGTTCCATTGGAACCTAAAGAATTCTATTTGATGTTTTAATATACACATGTTCTTGCTTGTTCTGCAAAAAAAACTAAAAAAAAAAAACTAAAGAGCAATATTTCCCACTCATGAGCCTGTATATAGATAAATTATTCATTTAGTTTCATTTCTTTTATATATATTTTTTTATTATAAAACTACTTGCGTATTATTCAGTTTACTTGGGCCAAAGTTGAATGTCCTACCTTTTTGAATGACACATTTGAATTCAAAGGTTTATTCCCAGTATGTTGGTCATGCAACACTGACCTCGCCCACTTTGTCTGCATTCCCTGCCCTATATAGCAAACAATGTCCATTTAGTCTGGCTGTCTAGTGCAGACAGACCCCTTGCAACAACAGCAGAGCCCTCGGGGTAGGCTGATTATCCTTGTCCTTCAGTGCAAGATTGCTGATCAATACAACTGCAGTCACTGTTTGAATGGAAAATAGCAGAGTGGGCAATAGAGCTACTCAGACGGCATAAGTGTGGGTTGTTTACGTAATTAGTGATTGCATACACTAAATATGAGTCTGTCATGTGACATTTCATTTGATATAAGACACAGCCCCAGGCCACTTATTTGTCTGTCTCACCTTAATCCATTGATCGCTTTTTCTCTCCTCAGAAACATGACGAGCATTAACACAGCAAACATCAACTTCAAATGGGATCCCAAGAGCCTGGAGATCCGCACACTGGCTGTGGAAAGACTGCTGGAGCCCTTGGTTACCCAGGTCAGACTACTTTTCCAGATTTCACCCTCAGTTGTTGCATTAATCACCAAAGGTCACTCTTTTCCTTAGATTTTTCTTGCACAATTTGCAGGTCACCACTCTTGTGAACTCTAGCAACAAAGGGCCGTCCAACAAGAAGAAAGGCCGCTCCAAGAAGGCTCACGTTCTGGCAGCCTCCGTGGAGACAGCCACCCAGAACTTCCTGGAGAAAGGCGAGAAGATTGCTAAAGAGAGCCAGTTCTTAAAGGACGAGCTGACCGCAGCGGTGGAGGATGTCCGCAAGCAAGGTATGCAAAAAAGAGAAGTGTGCTAAGAAGTGTGACGCACGGAGAAAAATACTGTAGCAGGTAGATCACTCACTGTTCATGATGCACAAACTATTGGAAGAAAATCCTCAATATTGATTTGGAGGTTTATATGACTGTTTCTGAGGGGAACTGACTGTCTTCAGAAAAGTGTAAGTGGTATTTTGTTTTCATCTTGTCTCTGTATAGTTCATATTAAAGGGGTCATATGATGCGTTTTCAATTTTTCCTTTCTCTTTTAAGTGTTAGAAACTCTTGGTGCATAAAGAAGATCTGTAAAGTTGCAAATACTAAATTCTCAAATCCAAAGAGATACTCTTTATAAAAGTTGAGTCAACCATGCCTACCTAAAGTGGCTCGTTCTAACACGCCCTCACATATCTACCTCACTATGTGGGAAGATTTGCATAACGCCACCCAAATGTTCACGCAAAGAAAAAGGCGTAACTTTTATTCTCACTGTAATATTGTTGACGCTGCAGCCATGTCGTGAAGACGCTGTGATGCTAAAAATATAGCTTTGAAATCACAGGAATAAATTGCATTTTAAAATATTTCCAAATAGAAAAGAGTTATTTTAAATAGTAAAATTATTTCAAAATGTATTTTGGATCAAATAAATGCAGGCTTGGTGAGCAGAAGAGAATTCTTTAAAAACAATAAAAATCTTAATGTTCAAAAACTTTTGACTGGTAGTTTATTTAACAATTAAAATATGTAATAAGGTGAGTCCGAGATGTTTATTTTACAGTGATTTCACATTTCTTGTTTGTTTGAAGACTAAATACAAGTAAAAGGTGAATATTAATTTATTTGTGCTGTTTTTTTTTTTTTCTAAAGTGTTATATGGTTTTATATGAGGTGTCATGGACTTGGCAAATTTTTTTTTCATAAGTTTGTATGCACAGACATCGGTTGTGGGTGTTCTTGGCAGTTTTTACAAGGCTTTTTAAAATAGTGTTCGTATCGATATCGGAATTATATCGTTTCGACTGAAATTAAGAAATATATCGTGTTATAAATTTTGGCCATATCGTCCAGCTCTAGCTTGAGGTATTCGGCCAATAACACTGCACTGGATAGCTGGCCAATCACAGAACACCTCGCTTTTCAGAACGATGAGCTTCGTAAAAATCTACGCTTTTCAGAAAGGCGGGGCATATAGGGAAACAATAATGTACAGTATTGGAAAATGTTTTTTTTTTAAAAAATTTTTTTATTAAGCAGTAAACCGCATAAGCATTGCATTACACCAAATACACAAAATAATGTTATTTTTAGCAACCTCATATGACCCCTTTAAGCAGCGTTTTAAGGCGCCTAAGCGGGAACCAAGTAACACACTGTTATCCTGGTGTTCCAGAAGTGCCTCCTGCTGTCAGAGAGTGAATCTGCATCTCATTCAGAGCTTCTGCTGTTTGCTTCCTTCAGGCATGTAGTATAATTTCACAAAGCTAGTCAGAACATTCTGTTTTTGCTTCAAATTGGGTTTTTATTAAATCAAATTATGTATATGAAAATATATAACTAAATGATCTAAATTATATGTATTTGAATTATCTAACTAAATAACTGTAATTACAGATTTAGGTTAAATAAAGATGTCAGTCTTTATTTTTCTTTTTAGGAAACAAATCAAAGAGAAAATAAACATTCTACTGTTCCTAATATTCTGTATGTTGCTCAAAAACAAAATATATTGTGTTCAGCGGAATTTTTTTTTTTTTACCCAGTCATTTAAAAATAACACATTTTAGAGCTGTAACGACAATACCGTGATACTGTGAAACAGTGATATTTTTGCTTAAGGTTATCATACCGTCAAAATCTCATACCGGCCCATGCCTAGTGTTAACTAGGGTTGGGTTGACTGTATTAAGTTTGAGGAGCTGATATCAATTTCAAGATCAGTCTTTTAGTTATGTTATTTTCTGTTGTTTTTCTGTTTTTTGTGTGAACAAAACTTCATCTTGCCGTCTATCCAATAATCATCTTTTTTTGATGTACTGCTAATTTTTGCTTGAAATCAACATGAATGAACATCAGAAAGTATGTTCAAAGAAATGATACTATGTACTGAGATGTATCATGTCCTATGTAATCGCTCAATCAGTAATTTAGCCGCAGCAAGACGTCAGTAAAAACAGCTTGTATAATAGCATGAAACATAACGTTACATTTACCCCAAGAAATGCCCATAGCTCGTTAGTTAGCTAGAACAAATGACTCTATAGAGGAGCATTTTACTAAATATATGCAATATATTTGTTGTTTATTATTCTTTGACTTAACCTGTAAGTAAGGTTTTTACTACCGAGTATGTTAGTGCATGACTTTGACTTACTTGATTAATGTATGTTTGAATAAAAGTTTTTGACAGCCGCCGGTTTAAATGTTTGTTTCAGCAACAAGTTGGAGTAGAAACATAATTATATAAATAAATAGATATGAAGTTATACTAAAATATGTGCAGTTTAAATCTTTGTATATAACTCAGTTTTGAGATTTTTTGCTTATTGCTTACCTTACATGTAATTCAGTTTTTTTTTGTACACAGTTGAGTGCTGATCATTATTTCTCATATCTCATTATTATTATTAAGTTATACTGTACCTGATATATCCAAACAAATCAATATCGAATCAAATTTAAAGTTTTTGAATCTGAAAAAAATGTCAATTAGGGCTGTCACGATATTAGGTTTTTCACACCACGGTTATTGTGGCCAAAGTATTTCACGATATTGATATATCGCGATGTCTATAGAAACCTTGGGGAACCAGCCGAATTAATTTTTACTTTATTTAGTTTTTCTCTTTACCCAATGAACATAAGGATACTCTGACTTTCTCGGTCCTCTTTGAAACTCCCTATGGAATAACAAGAGAGAAAGTAGTGTCAAGTTCAACAGTATGATGAATAAATATTAACACCAAAACTGATACTTTAACCTGTTAACTTGCGTACCTGTATTTTAATCTCTTTAACCTATAGTTAGTCATGCAGTTAACACGTTTCTAATTCTGTTTTAATGTGTGTCTAGAACGGCCGCAGATGAGGCATTAAGTGCATGGCACTGCGACCAACTTAACATTTGACAGAGTTTAATGTAGCAATGTGGTCGTTCAGTTTTTCTAAATATTTTAATCATGCAAAAGATTTAAACAAAGAAATCAAGTGCTACGCACATGTATTGGTCATGACTTGATTGCGAATACAAATACAAAAATGAACTGTAAAAGAACGCGGTACTTATTAAAATATATGAACACAGGAAACCGCTGTTAACAGGTTAATGTAACGTTTCCCATTCCATGACTAGTAAAATAATGGCAACTTACTGTTTGAACATGGTTCTTCTCAGTAGCGCGGCTGTGTGCGGCGTCGTCTTGTTTAACAGGTGTCAGCATTAAGGCGCAATACTGCCACCCGGGAGGTCAACCAGGTACTGGCGCTGGATTAGGCTATTTGTGTGTTGTTATCATGAGTGTCCTGTGCATTTTAAATATTGTGGTTATCGTCAATACCGGTATATCGCGACACCCCTAGTGTCAATACACAGCCTTAGTGTTACCTAGTGCTGAATATCCTAATTCGAGTAATGGCTTTAATCAGTGGTTTAATTTCCTGATTTCATTATCTGTCTGTGCTTATCTGAATGTGCGGATGGATTTTTGAATTAAGAGGGCTTGGCTTGTGCTATCAGAGTTGCTGCTATCGTGCAATGGAGTGTGTACCCCAACCCCCTCGCCCCCAAGACTGTTGTCCTGTATATCCCCTCACTCAATCTCATGTTGTTCGTTCTCATTACAGAACATCACTGGTATCTCTGCCATGTCTCCTTACGAAAAGAGGATAGAGAAGACCGGTTAATAGAAGGGTTTAACCCTGTCAAATTGCACAACTCCTCATTTCTCCATACCTTGCGCCATGCATTTTTTAAAATTAAAATCCTGCTGATATCGAGACGCGATCACTGCACCGCTTCTAGTGGCGCACTTTTTTTCGTTTGACTTAAAGGGGTGGTTCACTGTTTTTTTTTTTTTTCTAGGCTTGATTGTGTTTATGGGGTGCAGTCTAACATGTGTTAATGCTTTTAAAAAAAAAATAATTATTTTTCCCATAATTTACCTTTATTCCACACAGCCCTGTCCCTTCTCTGAGAAACGGTCTGATCTTTTCCTGTTTTTATGAAGCCCCGCTCTCAGAAATAGGCGATGGGCTCTGATTGGTTAGCTAGTCCATTGTGTTGTGATTGGCTCAACTGTCTCTAGTGTGCGTCTAAACATCCCGCCCCTCACCTCAGCAGCATGTGCTCAGCAGCATGTTGTATTGTAAACAACGGCGTCGTTAATTTCGCTTATCAGTTTGAGCCTGATTGAGAAGCAGAGAATATTATTGAAGAGGATTGTGCAGAACCTGTGCAAGCACGGCTCTTGATGGTATGTTTTTTTGTTTGTTGTTGTCATACTTTTAGATACGCTGTTGTAAATGCTACTGCTTATGTTAGCTTTTAATATACGGTTTTATCCTGATTAAAGCTTTAATACAGTAGCTATGTGAAAATAAGTGTATAATTGGAACAGTTCATTGTTGGAGCTGAGAGAGAGAGATGCAGAGCAGGGGAACGCGAGGAACAAAATTAAGAACCGCTGCTTTAGAACATTGATTTTAAACTTGTGAATCCATTAGAATCGTTAGAAGACAGAATCCTGATTCATATATGAATAGATTTTTACGTGCACCTCTAGTTTTCTCTTCCTCTTCTCTAAAGCACGCAGCATGGCATCGCCCCCTTTGCTGCCTTTGCCCGAGGGCGGGGTTTATCTGGGTTTGTGATGTTACGAATCCGGGAAGTAACTTGTTGTAGTCCCTACCAGCCGTTTTTGTAAGCATTAAACTTCCAGAATTTTAAAAGATGATATAACCGTTTGCATTGAACTTTCAGCTTCGTAACTTTGCAGATATTGTTTATGCTCAAACAGCAACATTACTAACTTCGTTAAAAAAGTGCTCATCATATCAGCATGAGTTTAGAGGCCTTCAGTTTACGGTGTAAATTTGCATTGGATTTTTGATACCGATTGCTAACTTATCCTTGGTATATGGCTGTGCTCCCTCTGCTGAGGAGGGATTGTCACATTCATTAGCGAACAGCTTGCCTCGACTTGCTGAGCTGATCCTTTAAGATATTTTTATTTATGCTCTGTTGCCAAGAATGAGAAAACGAGCAAAACAACTTGCATATGTACATGGAGTCTGCCAGTTGTCAAAGGTGATGTCAGATGTGGATAAGGTGACGCTTTACTTATGCAAGACTTCAGCCCATGTCTGTTGGCTTGTGACAGAAATAACCTGTAGCCATAAAGTCATCACCATACGTTCTCTTTCAAAGTGAGTGAGCCTGCTTGGCCGGAATGCCATCTTCTTCTGGAATTAGTGTGGCATTTCGCACTTCTGAGATGCAGAGTGCAGGCTCAACCCACTTATCACTTGCTGGAATAACATCTTTGTCAGTTTCAGACTCGGCACTCAGTGTTTATTGGCTTAGTTTGGGCTGTAAAATCTGTCAAGCGCTGGCCAGCACGCTGCTGTGATGCCGGGGAATGTCACATTGGTTTTGCTATGCTGTCATTGGTTGTGGAATACAGACACTGTTGCTCGCTGGTGGCGGAGACTGTCAGCTATGCAGTTTTGCTCGACCATGCGTGGTTCGACTGATAATGCCACCATTGAGTGGGGTTAAAGCTTCCCTAGATTGAAAAGAGATCCCGGTACCCAGCTGTTGCTTACCAGCTGTTCTGCGAGCCGGCTAAATGTAATCGTTGCATAATGCACGTTAGAAACCACCAAATCCTTGAACGGTTTTCTCCCTAACAGCTCTAGAATTGTCTGCTGCATGTATACGTGCCATAGTGATGCGCGGATGAGCTAAAATGTCACCCGAATCCGCAGCTTCAAATAAATTATCCACCTGCCAAACCTGCCCGCACCTGTATTTTTGTCTGATTTAGATAACCCACACGATCATCACAATAGGGTTCGTACATTCATGAAAAACCTGGAAAAGTCATTGAACAGCAATTTCCAGGTTTATGTAAAAATAAACTCAAAGTTTTTGAAAAAAGCATGAAAATCTATTTCACAATTCTCTGTATAATAGAATTGTTTAATCAGGTCCTGAATTTCGTTGTGGGATTGCGCATAAGCTATCGCATTACTCATTCCCACAGCTTTCGATTTTAAAATGAGGGAAATTGCTGCAAAACTTTTATTCAATATAGCGTGTAGGTTAGGTGAGTAAATAAATCCACTCAAACCATCAGATGAAAACAGCGTAGGTGATTCAGCTGTACCGCGTCTTCTCTCTTTGACTTTCTCTACACATCGACGCATCTAGAGCTGCTGCACTCAGTGATAGAAGATTTTAGCTCGCATTTCGGGACAGTTGACAGAATTATCGGTCATTGTTGCATTTTTGTGACAAAAATGTATTATTTTCACGTCTTTTTAAGCCATTCGGTACTCGCGCTCTCCAGAGGCGCGTGCGCACAGTCACATCCAAAGTGCGTACTGTCAGTACCAAATTAAGAAAGTAGGCTACTGTCAGTTTTGTCTTAAGTTAATGAGTATCAGTATTGGATCCGTGAAGTAGGTCTTGTGACAGCAGCTTAATAAAGCTGTGCCGTCTTTTATTAATGTTAATCAAACAACAAAATCCCTTACTGCTCTTGACTAAATAATGTTTTGTTGAATAACTTTTAATGTTAATTTACAGTTTATTCAATTTCTGTAGCCTATTTAAAACACGTTCATAATTTAGAAAATGTAGTTAATACTTGCATAATTAATGATTTTATCCACCCGCGACCCACCCGCAAAAAATCAGAATGCATTTTTTTTTATTACCCGACCCACCCGATCCGCGGATTATCCGCAGCGCCCACGGATATAACCGCCATCCGCGCATCACTAACGTGCAACATTAGCATGTCTCCTGGCTAGAATGTGTATTATTTACTGTAGAAACCGATTTTAATTGCTTTGCACCTTTAGATGGGACAGATGAAGGATGCTGGGAATGATAATGCCGTCTGCCTTCCCTCCATGGTATCTGGATGCTCATTGTGCCACCTTTAGACATCCACTTTCAACATTTCATCACAAGCTTCTGTGGTCCTCTTGTGAGAGCTACCTTAGAAGTAATAGATGTGAGTTTATTATGGGTGCACTGATCACTATCAGGCCCATGAAAATAGTCTTATTGATTGCTCCCTCAGGAGGGAATGACAGTCCTGGAGACCTTAGTTCTTTTTGTGTGGTATATGGTGGGGTGAATTTATTTTTAAGTGATTGGTAAAAATAGAAAGGTTCTTAGAGATACTATTCAGTGTGTGGCAACCACTGCTTGCGCAATAACCCAGAAAATCTTGTTACCATCATTCTGTGAGACTTGCTTCCTGTTACCAGGGAACACTGTGCGCATGATTCCAAACATCAACAAAGGAAGGAATGAGACCCCCTCTCGAGCACACAGCTCTTATTCACTGCCCCCTCAAATAGATTTTTCTTTCTTTTCATTGAGTCAATTTCAGTCGAGTCTAGTTTTGATTTTGGCCATTACTTGCACTCTTGGCCATGTTCATTGCAGGCTTTTTTTATTTTTTAAGTATGGCTTGAGTGGGATGCGGAGATCTGCACGAGTACGTTCAATTCATTTGCCGACGCATTTGACAACCTGAAACTGTGTCGAATAGGAGGTTTGTGGTCGCACGGCAGCGCTTATTCATTTCAGTATTTTAAGCTGCTGTTAAAATGCTCTGCTTTGTCACATTCAAAAGGTTTCAACATGAGCCAACTGGGATGTGAAGGCAAGTGATGACACCCTTTTGCAGGCACATCAGATAAGACGTCAGTGTTATCCCAGGGACTCGACCTTCTCTGAAAGGACTCATTTGGTGTGCTAGCATGTGTCACAGAGCTCTGGCTATAAGTAGACATGAATCGAGCTTTTGCTTTCACCATCATGTTTCACTGCTTCTGACTTCTGACAAAATGAAATCCTAATGCAATTAACCCGTCACCCCCCCCTAACCACTGGCATTTATCCTTGAACATGAAAACCCGCTGGCCTGGTGATTAGCTCTATTTCACCTTGTGGTTGTTCTTGTGTAAAGTGGTTGGCTCTGCTCTTATGACAGACTGCAGGGTGGCTGAATCAGACCTACCGCCTGGATTGTTGGTTTAAGTCTCACAGCTCACCATGTAGCCCTTTGTTGCAGGGGATTATTGGTGTTTTTCTCCTGTCGTGCTCATTGTTTACTTGGGTTTGTTTGCATAAAACGTAAAAAAATGTCAATGTGTAAGAGAAGAGCAGACATGGATAAATCTGACGACGCACGAGAACTCAATTCGGTCCGGTTTTCTGAGCGCAGACACTGAAGCATACTACACAAACAGAAAGCGCGTCTCACAGCACGCGGGTACTCTTTCGCGTCGCATTAGCAGAGAATTACACCCAAAACGATGTCGAATTGTCTGTTTTGACGAGTATTCACGTAAACGCAGTTGATTACGTCTTAAGTGAACATGTATCAGTACATTGCATCCATTGCAGCTGTTCATTCGGTTTTAAAGGGACAGCAGCCTAATTTAGTTGCTATTGTCCGAGTCATTGATGTTAATCAAGCAACAAAAAGACAGAAAATCACGCACTGCTCTTGACTGAAAAACTTTAGTAGCCTTAAAGATTAATCTAAATTTATTTATAGAAATAAATGTCTTCTTAAAAAAAAGAATGAAGAATATGGTGAACAAGCTGCTATAAAGAATGCATAATTAGCCTATAATACTATTGGTATTTCATTAAAAAGAAGACCATGTTCTTGTTCTTTGAGAAGTGGTTTTTATTTAATTTTAACATAAAGGCATGTTGTGTGTCACTGCAGTTAAATCTGTGTCTATATTGCATGATAAACCTTAATATCAAACCTATATAATGAGTTTGGAAATTTTAGAGAAATGCTTAATAAATGCACTGTAACTAAAGCCATTATATTTTAGCCTACTAAATTTACTGTAGATTTAGTCGACTAAAACTAAAAACATTTCAGATGACTAAAATGATTAAAACTAAATGGCATTTTAGTCAAAAGACTAGTTCAAAAGAATTTGCTGTCAAAATTAACACTGCTTGCAAGTGACTTTGGATGGTATTATCATGGTCAATTAACAGAAGGGGATTTTAATCAAATAACAGACAATAATTAGGTCCCAGTCTTTTGCATTTCAAAAGGCCTTTTTGGAAGTAATTGCATCTTCAGATGTTGAATTATCTGTTATGGCGACTTCCACGTTGGGAAATGATCATTTCATTGACCTTGCTACTCTTGCATCATGAAGGCTATGAAAGGACGAATTAAAACTAATAATCAGACTGCATGAATATTTTTTTGTAGGAGAATCCATGAAGTTGTCCTCAGGAGAGTTTGCAGAGGATCCCTGTTCTTCAGTAAAGAGAGGCAACATGGTCCGTGCTGCACGTGCCCTTCTTTCTGCTGTCACTCATCTGCTTGTACTGGCGGACATGGCTGATGTGTACCAGCTTCTGCTTCAGCTCAAACTGGTGAGACATATGCACACACGTTTACCCTTTAAAAGGTTGGTTCACCAAAAAGTGAAAATGTTATTATTTACTCAAGCTGTCATACACTACCGTTAAAAGGTTTTGACTAAGTTTAATACTTTTTATTCAGCCAAGCATACATCACATTGATCAAAAATGACAGTAAAGACAATTATAATGTTACCGGGTATGAATTGGTATTTTTAATAAATTTTTTTCTGACTGTTTTAACTTTAATACCTGAAAAATGTATATTGGTTTACTAAACATATTGCATAGGGGTGTGCGATTATATATCATCTGCGATAATATCGTAATTGTTGTTTTAATGATTTTTTGCAATTTGACATTATCGAGTATTTTGCAAAAACCAAACAAAACACCTACGCAGTGCACACATTACGTGATGAAGTCTAATGGGTTAAAAAGTGCACGTGCGTATTTAGAGTGTTCTTTCACTGCATGATTCAGTCTATTAAAATGCATTAAGGATGATTACAAAATTCAAGATATGGGGGCATAAAATTGTGTAATGTCCATCATCCTTTCATGGATAATGCACACACGTTCAGTCACTCACACAGATCACGCTGTGGCCGAACTCAGACATTCAGGAACAATTTTTTTAGCGCTGCCCCGCAATTTTATTAACTAAATAGCTTAATTGCTCAAGAGCTACATTAACTTTCTCAACGAGGAGCTGGTAACATCATTGTTTCTAAAGAAATTAAAGCCACAGCTTCACTGTTAGAGAAACGCGGCAAAACGGTGGTAATTCATACATACACCGCCTCTCTCTCTTTCTCTCATAAATGAACACTCGATGAATCACACTTTTCTGAGAATAGAAAATTGAAGTGGAGATTGCTAAACTGCAAGCTAACCTCTGTTTTCAGAAAGCAAGCGCGTTTATCCACATTGGAGAGAGCGCGTGCACATGGTTGCCAGGTCGACAAAGATAAGTAGCACGCTTAGCAGATATTTCCGTATTGCTCAAGTGTGAAGCTCTGTTTTGGGGATTGCGTCTCTTTATATCAGGCAACCCTGTTGTGTTCCTCTGCGGCCAGATTAATCCTTGTTGTAGCCTATATATGCTCTACTCTTTATTTTTTAGAAACCTTGCACTTTTCTACTCCGTTTTAAACGTTGTTCTTGTATTCAAATTAAGTGCGGTCCACTGCTGCACATGTGCCACAGTATCGATAAAGGGCCAGCTGTATTGATACTTGTATCGTCAAATCTCTGTGACTATACATCATCGTATCGAACACAGCACTAGTGTGTGTGTGTGTTGTGTGTATATAGGTGTATGTTATTATATATATATTTATTTTATTTATTAGGGGTGTAACATCAAGCGGCAACCTCCTCCCGGTCCTCTCGCTTGAAGCCAATACGGAAGTGACTAAAACTGCAGTTCATCGACTGGCCGCTAGAGGCTGGTTCCAAAAGGGAGTCAGTCCCATAGACTCTCCATGTTAAAATGCCCAAATTTACAGTAGAAAAAAATATGTTTATAGCCTGGTACAAAAAGTGCTTTTGGTCTGTATAGGTAATTTTGCCCTTCATGACAACTGCTAGGGGGGTGAATTTTTTTTTTTTTTATAACTCCTCCGTTTAAATTTTATTAAGCCTTAAAAAAGTTCTGCATAATTAAGGGCGTGGCCACTTGATTGACAGGTGGATTGCTGCTCTGCTCCAGAGTGTGAAACTCGCTAGACTGTGAACCTTAGAAAAATGTTTTTAAAGATTTTTATTTGTCCAGAAAAATTCATTATGGGTAGGACACTGAAAATCTGGCAATTAGATGTTTGTGAAAATTCTCAAACTTGATTTTTACCGCTATTTTGAAGTTATTGTAGGTACTCTACTGTCTGACTCTGCCTTTGCACTGTCTGCAAAATCACGCCAAGGCAAAAGGCAGTAGCTTCCACATACAATATTTGGGTGCTGATCACCATTTACAGAATCATTATAGTAACATCTGTATAAAATCAAGTGATCATTGGCTAGGCTATAACATATAGTAATGTAATTCTTTTTTTTTCTGACCGTAACAACCAGACAAAAAGTTAAACGTGAGTGATTACCGTTTTGCAACCAATTTATTTGCAGTGTTCGCTAATATTAAAGGATGCAAGACATACTTAGCCTACTGTTTTTACATCAAACTGAATGAAAATAGCTAATTAACCTAAGAACAACTTGTGGATTGATGTGAACACCAGCAAGAAGGAATGCTCAGAATGCTTGTGGATTAAAAATCTCCAATTAGTTTTTATCTTTGCAAAGTTTTTTTGTTATCAATTACCAGAAAAGGTGGAACTGATTTAATTGTGAACAGTTACTGATTTTATGTGATACGCTGTCATTGCATCGACTCCTCACACGTTAGCGTGGGCAGCCCTAACTGACGCTTGCAGTCTGCAGTATAAAAATATATAGTTTCTTTTATGATTATTACGATTAAGTATTGTTGCCAAGTTATCTAGTCCGGTCTTGCTTGTTACAGTGCTTTGTTATAGGATCAGTGTGTTAGATTGCGATCGATCACTTTGTTTGTCTAAAGAATGCCGACAGATTTTATGGAGTACAGCAGTCACACCCTAATTAAGACTTTAGGGACTAAACAAGCAGAATACCGTACACCTCCAGGCTGGCACAGTAATATTGACGGCCGGCTAAACGAATGCAGAGCACTGTAACTTCTGAACTTCTAACGATCTAAAACAAAGTCAAAGAGCGGAAACTGATGATACTGTGTTCTGCCTTGGTTTCTCCTGGGCTTTTCTCCAAGATACTTATACACAAGATAAAGGATGTCTCGAATGTCCCAAAAATATCAATAACTAATTTTCGAAAAAAATCGAAGTTACGGTCTTTTGCCTTTGCACGGCAGAACTGTCCTGCACCATAGACCGTGGTTTCAGCAGACTAGCACCTCGCTTCAACCCCCGGCCTGCCGCCTTGCCCTTTTTCGATTATTCCGGGAGGACGTGCGGCCGAGATGCGGCGTCGGCTCCGCCACTTTGGCTTCAAATACTCTTCTGAAACCTACGGAGTGAATTATACCACAAAGGACACTACGTCCATATACAGTGGGTACGGAAAGTATTCAGACCCCCTTAAATGTTTCACCCTTTGTTATATTTGCAGCCATTTGCTAAAATCATTTCAGTAAATTTTTTTTCCTCAATGTACACACAGCACCCCCATATTGACAGAAAACAACAGAATTGTTGACATTTTTGCAGATTTATTCAAAAAAGAAAAACTGAAATATCACATAATCCTAAGTATTCAGACCCTTTGCTGTGACACTCATATATTAACTCAGGTGCTGTCCATTTCTTCTGATCATCTTTGAGATGGTTCTACACTTTCATTTGAGTCCATTTGTGTTTGATTATACTGATTGGACTTGATTAGGAAAGCCACACACCTGTCTATATAAAACCTTACAGCTCACAGTGCATGTCAGAGCAATGAGAATCATGAGGTCAAAGGAACTGCCTGAAGAGCTCATAGACAGAATTGTGGCAAGGCACAGATCTTGCCAGGTTACAAAAAATTCTGCTGCACTTAAGGTTTCCTAAGAGCACAGTGGCCTCCATATCCTTAAATGGAAGACGTTTGGGATGACCAGAACCCTTCCTAGAGTTGGCCGTCCGGCCAAACTGAGCTATTTGGGGGAGAAGAGCCTTGGTGAGAGATATAAAGAAGAACCCAAAGATCACTGTGGCTGAGCTTCAGAGATGCAGTCGGGAGATGGGAAAGTTGTAGAAAGTCAACCATCACTGCAGCCCTCCACCAGTCGGGGCGTGATGGCAGAGGTGGCCGACGGAAGCCTCTCCTCAGTGCAAGACACATGAAAACCCGCATGGAGTTTGGTGAGAAATAAGATTCTCTGGTCTGATTAGACCAGATAGAACTTTTTGCCTTAATTCTAAGCGGTATGTGTGGAGAAAACTAGGCACTGCTCATCACCTGTCCAATATAGTTCCAACAGTGAAGCATGGTGGTGTCAGCATGATGCTGTGGGGGTGTTTTTCAGGTGCAGGGACAGGGCGACTGGTTGCAATTGAGGGAAAGATTAATGCGGCCAAGTACAGGGATATCCTTGATGAAAACCTTCTCCAGAGTGCTCAGGACCTCAGACTGGCCGAAGGTTTAACCTTCCAACCAGACAATGACCCTACGCACACAGCTAAAATAACGAAGGAGTTGCTTCACAACAACTCTGTGACTGTTCTTGAATGGCCCATCCAGAGCCCTGACTTAAACCCAATTGATCATCTCTGGAGAGACCTAAAAATGGCTGTCCACAACGTTTACCATCCAACCTGACAGAACTGGAGATGATCTGCAAGGAGGAATGGCAGAGGATCCCCAAATCCAGGTGTGAAAATCCAGGTTTTTCCCAAAAAGACTCATGGCTGTATAGATCAAAAGGGTGCTTCTACTAAATACTGAGCAAAGGGTCTGAATATTTAGGACCATGTGATATTTCATTTTTTCATTTTTTCTTTTTTAATAAATCTTCAAAAATGTCAACAATTCTTTGTTTTTCTGTCAATATGGAGTGCTGTGTGTACATTTATTTATTTTTCCTCATTACTGAAATGATTTTAGCAAATGGCTGCAATATAACATAGAGTGAAAAATTTAAGGGGGTCTGACTACTTTCCGTACCCACTGTAATTTTTACAGTCTATGGTAACGAAACACGTATTAGTATTGAACCGTTCTGTACGAGGATTTTGGTTTGGTACGCATTACAAACCGAACGATTCGTTGGATTAATCCTATTACATTTGGAAAATAAAACAGTTTAAAGTGTGTGAAATATGATGTTCTCAGTGCCACTGTGCTCAACAATGAAGCCCAAACGATGTCATGCTAGTCACTATGGTAGTAACTTGGCTGGACCATTTATTATAATCTCAATATATAATGGCAATATAATTTTTTCAAAAGTCTTTTTTTTTAAACCTTTCTGATAGTTGATGCACATTATATGTTTCCCAACCTTGATTTATTTGTGCGTTTTGACTTAGTTGAAATTAAACATGAGCCACTTGCCATTTCCAAATCAAAACGCAGCGCAACGTAGTGTTTCATATCAATATTTATGTATAATTAATGTCTTATATTTGAATATTAAGGTGAGCCTGATAGTCTTTTTACATTTATTTGACCGTGATTTCAAATTTTTTGTTTGATGGGAAGACTAAATACAAATAAATGTGAAGCATTTAATTGTGCATTTTTTTTTCACCCTAAAATATAGTTTTATAGAGGAGGTTGTTCATAGACTTTGGTACATTCATTTTTTCCAGAAGTTTGTAGGTACAGACTCTGTTGTGGGCATTCTTGCAGTTTGAGGCTTTTTACAAAATTGTTCCTATCGATATCAATTATGGAACTAGGACGAACGGAGATAAACACACTACAAACTATTCCCCGTCTGGTAGTCACCATAAGCGCCCATAAGCGTCACCTCCTGGCAAGAGAATTTTGCTATATATGCTGCCTAAAATAAGTCTGTGGGAAACACTGTGTGTGTGTGTGTGTTGTGTATATATATATATAGATATATATATATATATATGTAGTATATATATGATAATATAGAGATAAATAATTATATTATACACACACACACACAGGGTTTTGAATTAACACTCCGCCAAACCTGCCAAATGTGGGTTTAAATCAGCTGTGGCGGGTAACTTTTCGTAAGTTCTGTTCACACAATAATTTCTTGGGGACATTCATGCAAGCCAAATCTGCGCAGGTTTAGCGCAAATACTCAACTCGTGAGACATCATGAAATTGAGTAGCCTATATTTTGCAAAAACCAAACAAAACGCAGGGTTGGGTATCATTCATTCATTTACATTTAGTAATTTAGCAGACTCTTTTATCCAAAGCGACTTACAATTGGGGATACATAAAGCGATTCTTCTTAAAAGAGGCAACCAGACACAAGAAGTGGTTGTAATACCAAGTTCTTAGGCATTGTTCAAATAAGTACAAGTTAGAAAGGGAAGGAATAAATAAAGAGAGAGATTTGTTGTCTTTTTTTTTTTTATTATTATTTTTTTTTAGCAATGGGTTTTTTTACGATACCGGTGCCAAATAGTTACTTTTAAAACGGTACCAGTGCCTAAACGGTGCCTGAACCGATACTTTAAAAAAAGAGCCACCAAAAAACCCCCCCGATGGATAACATTAAAGAACATTAAAAATATTTTAAATAAATATACATAGCATTCACATGCTCCACGGATGTTCTCATTTCCCGAGTTGTGTTTCCCTTACTCTGAGGCTAATAAATGTATTTCACGATCTTGGTCATTATTTAATACAAAACCACACAATGTTTCCACTGTATCACTGTCAATCACACTGATATTTAGTTAAAATGAGTGAATTGACTTTGAGTGCTGTCTGTCTTTAATCAGTTCTGTGAATTATTGTATGGTATGCCACATGCACTGTAATATGTTTTATATTAAATATTACATTTTCAAATGAAAATAGCAACATGATTGTTTTATAAAGTATGCGTTCATATGTGCTGAGGTCTAGATTTTCGCTGGAGGAAACAGTTGTTGTGTGATGAGGGGTGAACGCAGCGAATACTTTACAGTAGATGGGAAACCGATTGCTCTCTCGTGACCTTTTGTAAACTGTATTTATAACAAAGAACAGAACTGCACAGATGCAAATATTATGCTCTATCGATAAACACACACCTTGTTCTCTGTTTTGTTTGAAGGTCCGCTCGTGTTGCAGCGCCACATTTGCGGATTGAAGAGTGCGCTGACTGACAGGGAGGAGACCAAGTCTGCCGCCGTTTTCACATGAAACTTAAAGCGGACTGACTCTAAGGCGATCACAACTTGTATCCATTTATGGAGCTGATCCCTATACCCCGCTAAAATGACGCGAGTGATGCCATTGTCTCTTACCACCATTCCAGGACCAGGACAAATATTTCAATCTAGTGCTCAGGTGTTTAAGTGGCATATCCGGTTTACTTATTGGTACCAGGTTTCGGTACCCAACCCTACTACAGAGTGCACGCATAAGTGACTACACCAACTTAGTGCGCATATGCATTTAGAGTGCGTTCTTTCACTGCATGATTCAGTCTATTAATATAATTTCACATTTAAAGTATCTTTTCAATTTTTTTTATTTAAAATAAGCAATTCAGTGTTTTATGTTTAAGGGGGTGGTTCATTGCGATTTCACTTTAAGGTTAGTTAGTGTGTAATGTTGCTGTTTGAGCATAAAAAATATCTGTAAAGTTACGAAGCTGAAAGTTCAATGTAAATGGAGATATCGTCTTTTAAAATTTTGTCAGTTTAATGCCTACAAAACTGCTGGTAGGGACTACAAGAAGTTACTTCCCGGGTTCATGACGACATAAACCCCGCCCTCGGGAAAAGGCAGCAAAGAGGGCGAAGCCATCAAGAAAAAAAGGTTTTTTCTTCAGTTTTAAAAAAAATATCTCCGTCCACTTGAAAACGCATGCTATGAAGCCCTTTCAAGAGCATGCCAAACCAACAGGTGGCGATATAACCGTAAAGCTATGTTGGCCAATCAGAAGCCTGAAAAGTTTCCAGTAGGCGGAGATAACCGCGCAGGCTCCAACGTCCTGTTTCACTGTCTACACGATAACACTGCAACCGGAATTTTTGAAAACCTTCACCCTGGCAGGAGTTTTCAAAAATGTTCAGTTTCAGTGACCTGGTACTGCGTTTGTGTGTGGACACAATGAAGCCTAGAAAAAAATCCAGTGAACCACCCCTTTAAAATATACAAACATTATGCATTTGTAACTGCAGGTTAAATGCATCCATGTCCTCTCTGAGATACATTAAATTGTGTAAATACATCTAAATGCCATTTCGAACACTATTGAACTTCTGCAAAGATTAATTTTGTTGTTACTGGTTTCATTTGTTTGGTAACAGCCTAAATGTCTTATTATTCTAATTGACTGATTAAATGTAACAATTTGACTCAAAAGATGCACACTTTTAGAAAAACATGATTGTATTAAAGGTAAAATTGCCCATAAAAGGTATAAATGAAAATATTAATTTCTATCACTGATGTGAACTGACCACACAGAATATGAATAATATCAAAAACTGCAGCTATCCACGGTAGTCAGATATCAGCACGATAACACACTCGGCCAAATACTGTCTAATCGTTATCGAAAAAATTGTTATTTTAAATTGTAGTCTATTCAAGTAATGACTTGTTTTTGGTCAATAATGGGTGAGCATAAGAGGCTTCCTTCACAACATTAAAAATCTTCGGCATGGCCACCAAACTTGGAGTCTCATTGGTGTAGTTCCAGACCTGTGTGGAGATTAAATGAACATCAGAGATGCTGTTTTCCATGATATATGATAACCATGAGCTTTCATTCTTAAAAACAGTACCTATAAAAGTGGTCTATATGATTCTCACCCTGTAATACAAGTTTTCTGAAGCCATGCATTAGCTTTAAGTCCTTATATTCACTATTCATCTTACCCTCTGCTGTAGCTCACAAATCTCTTTCATGCATATGCATATTTATTTGCATGTCACGTTTCACTTGTAAGAAATATCAGAACCTTTGGTGTCTGTCGAGAGTAAATGATGACACAATTTTCATTTTTGGGTGAATGATTCTTTTAACATTTTGATCACTCTAGACATGCCTGGAGGGGTTATGTGAAAATGGGCAGAGTATGTGCCCAGCAATTTCCATTTCATTTTGGAGTGGCTCACATCATGCCAACTAGCAGAAACTCTCTGGCAAAGTATCAGGCTGGTCTTTTTGAAATATGACACTTTTTCAAACTCTTTTCAAAAAAGTTTTGAGCTGGAAATTAGCCAAAATGTGTTTGTGTTTAACTGGTGCTAACATTTACATTTGTAGTTGGCTGATAGCAAGGTTATTTTGAACTTTATTATCTTGCTGTATCACTTAGACTCAGTCCACCACTGATTTCAAATTTCCATTTGTAACCCTCATTATCTCTACCCCTCGTCAGTCTCTGGATCTGAGCAAAAGCTAAAGCCGAAGGGAGTACCGCAGGGAACTGGCTTTGGTCCAGAAGGCTGGGTAAAGCACACAAAAAGATGCCTGAGTTTAGTCCTATTTACCCCCTTCATCATCTGCACTGGTGTCAGTGATTTTATTACCCTCTGGGTTTACTGCCCAACTCTTCTTGAACTTCCTCCAACAGTAATTATATGCACGGCAAACCCAGTTACTGTGTGTGAATATTAACACTTCATATTTAAAAAGAAACCCTGCATATTGCAAGCATTCCTGTAGTCTACAATTTGTGTTTCACATAGGTTTTATATCAGATTTGTTTGCGTTTAGTCTGTAGGTTGTTGGCACAAACTAGATTACATCCACTTTCTGTTTTCTGCAAGCAACACTATTGAATCACACTTTGTGTAGTCCCTGATGCAGCGTAGAGATCTTGTCACGTTTGTGCACAAAATGATTTCACCATGTTGGCAGGGCTGTGCCCGGGCGCCGCAGCATAAATGGCTGCCCACTGCTCCGGGTGTGTGTTCACTGTGTGTGTGTGTGTGTGTGTGTGTCACGGTGTGTGTGTGTGTGTTCACTGCTGTGTGTGTGCACTTTGGATGGGTAAATGCAGGGCACTAATTCCGAGTATGGGTCACCATACTTGGCCACATGTCACTTCACTTTTAAAGTCTCCCTTCATTGAAAATATATGATATGATACAGGTGGATTATTTTTTCTGTGTTACAATTAGATTTTAATGCCAGTGTTTTTCGCTTGAAGTTCATGATGGAAGTGGAAGCAGAAGCTTTTTTTTTTTTTGGAAGAGTAGGCACGGTTTTTCTTGCTGCTTTTCTTCATTGAATTGTTCTGGGAGCTCAGCTTGAGTTATCAAATGAGAAGCTTTTTAAGTATGCTTGTGTGACCATGAAATATTACTCTTGTCTGATTTTGACTAATTTACTAATGATTTGACTAATGCATTTGTTGAATTAATTAGAATAACTTGAAAGGTTATATCCTGGATCATTTTGGGACATTATATATATATATATATAATTTTTTATTTATTTATTTAATTTTATTTATGGCACGGGTGCACTGATTACAATTTGAATGTAGGTGGCAGATTTTCTGGCTCACTGGATGTCACTAATCATTTTTCAGTACAATAATTTCATATTGATGCCTTTTAATTTTTACAGCTTTGCTTTCTCCTTTTTATTTCAGCACAGCGATCAATGCATTTATATATAATACATTTTTATATCTATATATTTGTGTGCATATACTGTAAATAATTGTAAATGAAATATTTGTAGTATTTAGATGTTTTATTATATGTCCAGCTAATAAGGTCTGATCTTTCTCCCTCTCTCCAGTTCTTTCTTTGGTCTCTATCAATAAAAAGAGGAAAAGCTCACAATAAGTTCTAAATATTAATATATCCCAGAAGGCCCTTTTAATAGAGTTTTATGGTGATTAAGAAATACAAAGCCTGCAGGATAAACACATGAATGATTTTCAAATGTTGCACTTAGAACATAGACCATAGATTAAGACTTTTTTCTTTAATGGTTTATGCTTGACCCACAGGTTGAGGAGAGCCTGGTGAAGGTGCGCAACGCTGGCACTGAGCAGGACCTGGGTATCCAATACAAAGCTTTGAAACCGGAGGTGGACAAACTGAACATGATGGCAGCCAAGAGGCAGCAGGTAAAATGCAGCCACTCCTCGTACCCAATGTTCTCATAATCTGAGGAGATTTCATTCGGGGATGTATTGACTTCGAATAGCATGCATCCTCCACCCACATGTGCAATAAGGAGCTACTGTATGTAGCACAGGTTGAAGATTTGACGCGTGTAAGCACGAACAATCTTCTTTGTACTGGTCGGAGAGGGGAAAAGCAAGACTGGGTTGGAGCAGCTAGAATGACAAAATCCATTTAAATGATATGAGAATTGGGTCTTTGGGATTTTTTTTGGGGCTTATCAGGATAAGCAGTATTCAGCAGTGATGGATTTCAGGATGAATTTTCCAGGTGAGCTCACTGATTAATAGAAAGAACGTTGTTTTGCAATCGAGAGAGATTATTATATCTTGACAATGCTAATTATTTCTCCGCTCGGAATATGGAGTAGAGCTGTTCATTTTATTTATTCAGTGTGATTTCCCCTCTCATGCTACACTGGGCCCTTTTAAGATCATATTTTTGTGAATCAGTCGGCAGATGCTACAGCCTCACTCCCAAGGTGCAAATTGCTGTGGTATTTAACTTCTTAAACTTTAAAAAAAATTTTTTTTACACTTCCGTCTCAGGAGTTATGCTTTTTTTCCCCACTGAGAACAGAAGACATTTTCAGTGAGGGCTAGTCCACACTTGGGAGATCTCAGGTTTGACAGCAAAGATCGATAATGAAAGCACAAAAATTGTCCCTTTTTTTTTTTCCCCTCATCTTCAAAACATTTCTCACAGATCAGAATCCTGTGTCAACTATACTCAAACTGGACACAAAGTGTATTTTTTGGCTTTAACTTGTGTTCTGACAGACAGCAATTTGTGTCAACGCTGCACACTGACTTTAAGTATGGGGCAGCAACAGCAACACTTCAGAGATTAGAGGGCATTCACGCAGGATGCATTCCCTCTTTCAAACAGCTAGACGAAGTGCGTATGGAGCAGGCCGTTGATTATTAACTTGACACGTCTTCTTAAAAATGTGGCACTTGTGGCTTGAAGGAAAAAAAAAACGATTTCCTTATGACTCATTTTTATGTACACTGGCAATAAAAAAAGTAGACGCATTACCCAATGTGCTCACTTAACAGAAGTGATCATATTTACTTGGGTTCCACATGGCACGTGTTTCTACAATGGCATATTTGCCAGGCTGTATGGTCATAATCTGATTATGAGCATGTGTGGGCCCTTGGGGGTTCTCTTTAATGTCCTAATTATGACACGCCTATAACATCACCCCTGAATTCTCCCTCTTCATATGACAGGAACTCAAGGACGTCCATCACAAGGACCAAATGGCGGCAGCTCGTGGCGTCCTGCAGAGGAACGTTCCCATGCTGTACACGGCTTCGCGTGCCTGTCTGCAGCACCCAGACGTGGCCGCGTACAAGGCCAACCGGGACCTCATCTACAAGCAGCTGCAGCACGCTGTCTCCGGCATATCTAATGCAGCTCAGGCTGCCAGCAGCGATGACTCCAGCTTCTCCCAGTCTGCAGGTGGAGGAGAGCTGGCCTACGCCCTCAACAACTTTGATGTAAGTCTGTGGGCTATTTGACGTCACGTTTTTTTGGCCAGTTTCTCTGATCCAGACAGAAATAGCAAGCTAATAAGCTGTGTCAGTGAAGAATTGTCATTCAGCAACACGACCGAGACTAAACTGAGAATTGGCCTCCCTCTAATTGAAGGGAATGTGCTCTGTGAGCATTGTCATTTAGGGAATGGACACTTTTTTGGCCAGTTGTATTGGGACCGATGCCATACTGCATGCTGCATTGAGGTGCTAATCTCAAAAAGGGTAGAACAACAGGAAAGTTTATTTACTTTTCAGTGAGGGTGTAAAAAGTCAGTGAATGGCTTGGTCCAGCTTTAGGTATGGGATTATAGATTGTGAAATATTCAGAATTCATGGAAAAGGTTATATTGAAGAGTTATGAAATATGCAGCTCCTTGCAGACATTAGGCTTGACTTGACGTATTAAAAATTCTTTAATTGCTGAGTCAATATTTCATCTTCATTAGAAAGTCTGCAGAAAGATTTTGGAACTTTGTCAATTTCTGCTTTTGGGTTTGTGAAAAGCGCAAAGATGTTTTGCAGCCAGTGATGAAGATGAGCATATTGTGTGTAGGATCTAACAGCAGTTGCATCACCCTCTGCAACTGCTACACAATTTTATCAACAAAGAGCTTGAGAGCAGCGAGTTGTTGACAAATCCAGTGTGTGATTGAACTGTGTCGAGGAGATGGTAATCCAGGATTGGATCAGATTAAATTTGTATGTCCAAACAAAGCTGAGCTACTGACCTCAGAGTCTTTCACAAGTTTGAACTTTTGTTGCAGGGTTGAGTCAGGTCAACACCAAAAACTTATGGGAAATAACATGACAATTTGACTTCCTAAGCAGTACATTTATGTCCTTATGTGACATGTTTTAAATGGTTCAGATCAGAGTCTCTCAATTTAATTTGAGGTTAAGGGTAGCAAGTGATCATTAGCTATCTTTCATTTATTTGCGCTTTAAACAGTTAGTCTCCTTCCGGAATAGGATGCGGACCATTAGTCTAACCGTTTTTGGTCTGTTGCACTCTCAACATTTTAAACAATCAGTTAGTGAAATAATAAATTCAAATGATATGCAATAACTGAAATGTTGCCATAGAGCTCTTATAAAAGGAAAAAAGTAGGTTATAATGGTACTAGCTGCGTTTTTGAGCATAAGGTGCCTGCACATATTACTTTTGAATTTGTTGGTCTAGCAAATGCAACCTGTACTTTTAAGTAATAGATATTGTTGAATAGTTTGTTCATGATGGACAGGGTTAGAAATTAACCTTTTATTTCCATTAGCCACAGTGACTGCTAAATGCAGAATTTTACCAGCATTTTTTTTCCCAGCACAGTATGCCTGTGAAATTGAACAAATCATTAAATCTTGACAAGCTGTAAGTTTTTTTTTGTTTTCTTTTGCATTGGTTAGGATATTTTCTAAAGATGTTTTGGTATGTTTCTTTTTAATATATTGAAAAGAAATGTTAAAAAGTAGTGATTTTTCAATAAATATATAAAAATAAATATTTTTGTACACTTATTTTCTCCTAAGCTAACAATTTAGTTGCCTTGTCAAAAAAAACAAAATACTGCTGGAAGCGGGTGTTTAATTTCCGCCCTCTCTGCTGATCTCAAGTACAATTTATTTGAATCTGTAGTTTTTGATTGAAGCAGGTGCCTCTAATGAAGCTTGAAGACGCTAGAGGAGTGTTTACAGACTGTTGCTCTTGATGCGTTTTTTGATACTGTTTTTATTTGCTACTTTGAAATGGATGCTCTCTGTCATGAAATGATGAGAGAAGGCTTTAAGAGATTAGCACAGCACTTCATTTAATCTCTAACATCCCTAATTAGAGGGCGTCTATTAGTCCAGCTCATATCAACAATTCTGTTATGATGTATCATATATGTTTGCCTGGGCAATATGAGTAAAGTCAATTAGGTGAAGCTCCTCAGCATCCTCCTGTTAAATTTGCAACAAATCAGTCACCACAGGTACTTGTCTCCGTCTTTTGTGGTGAGAGGGTTTGCTCATCAGATTTCCTCTGCCTCGATTAGCTGTTGAAAAATTTTGCACACAGTGGTGTCAGAAGTGGCGTCGCTCTGCTAAAGAGAGCACTCGCACATCAAATCAAACCATGTCACACTGTTCTTTCACCGTTTGATTTTCTTTTTTTGTCTTCTGCAAAAGTGTGCACTCATCCTTAGTTCTGGGGCCTTTAATTATTGAGGTAATGGGTTTTTGTCTTGTTTTGTGAGTTTTTGTGCTCCTTTTGTTTCTCCAAACTGTCCCTGGGGTTGTTGGCTCTGAGCTCAGGGACTTTAGAAACCTATGATCTTCAAAATCTGCTGTCTCTGGGGCTCACATGCTCCATTACCTACAATTCCGCAGATATGCCTATATGTATATATTTATTTATTTATTTTTCGGGATCACCGATAGATCGCCCCTTATAGCGGTATCGGCCAATAACAAATGCTCATTTTTTCTGTTATCGGTATCGGCCTGATAAGAAAATTTGGCCGCTATCTTAAAGCCGATAAATAATGCATTATTTCCTTCAGAGAGACTTCAGATGTGCGCTGTTCGTTTGCATCCTTTTGTGCAATTGTACGTTGTAATCTTGTGTTTATTTGATGTATATCTGATTTATCTCATATAGAATGCATTTGGTTAAGTTAAAAGAGCGCTTCAGTTTACTGGTGATCATCTTTAGCTCAGCGCACGCCGCTCAAACAGCAGTGCACAACATTAACAACTATTATTGGGAATGTCGTGTATAACCAGTTCTAATGAGAACATTATATAATAAAACTTGTAATTCTTTGTTTAGTTCTGTGTTTCAGTGCGTGATATGGGAGAGCGCATCCCAACAGATCACACAGGCTGCCTATACACGCAATCCTGCCAGCCTTTGTACATATAAATGTAATATTATGTTTATGTGGATTAATATAATCTCAGGATGATTGGTCTGCTAATAACTGCCAGCAAAACGCTGCGTTTATCGTGTCATTCAGCCTCTTCCGCTTCAGCACGGGGGCGCAGGCTCCATGTGCTATTCAAAACCGTGTAATAAGATGTTTCTTTTTCAAAATCATTGATATATTATTAATAACCACCACTTTTATTTTGTATCTTATTATTTTCGTCAACAATATGGTTTAATTAAAATAATTTAATTATTGTCCGTGCAGTGGCTATTCCGTTTTATTGATCTATGGCGCATTAATTTTGATTCTTTACACGTGTAATGACGTCCAGTGACTTGTTTGCATTATTTAAACATTATTTTATTTATTTGTAAGGCTTTTTTATGACTAAATTTGGTAATGAGAGAGTAAAAATATTTTTAAAACGTAACCGTTCAAACTAGGCTGCTTATGTTGAGGTGTTTGGGATGTGGCTTTTAATGATGAGACCTTTTTGTAGTTGGGCTCTCAAAAATAAATTAGATGATTTAGATTTATCGGCCAACATATCGGTTTTCGGCTTTCAAAAATAAAGAATAATCGTTATCGGTATCGGCCAAACTTTTCATATCGGTGCATCCCTAAAAAGTTTGATAGATATATACAACACCCACCCACACACCACCCGACGACACACACACACAGGGGGTACGGAAATATTCAGACCCCCTTAAATTTTTCAACTTTTTATATTGCAGCCATTTGCTAAAAATCATTTAAGTAAATTTTTTTTCCGCATTAATGTACACACAGCACCCCATATATCTAATTTTTGACAGAAAAACACAGAATTGTTGACGTTTTTGTAGATTTATTAAAAAAGAAATACTGAAATATCACATGGCCCTAAGTATTCACACCCTTTGCTCAGTATTTAGTAGAATCACCCTTTTGATCTAATACAGCCATGAGTCTTTTTTGGGAAAGATGCAACAAGTTTTTCAAACCTGGATTTGGTGATCCTCTGCCATTCCTCCTTGCATATCCTCTCCAGTTCTGTCAGGTTGGATGGTAAACTTTGGTGGGCAGCCATTTTTAGGTCTCTCCAGAGATGCTTAATTGGGTTTAAGTCAGGGCTCTGGTTTGGCCATTCAAGAACAGTCACAGAGTTTTTGTGAAGCAACTCCTTCGTTATTTTAGGTGTGTGCTTAGGGTTATTGTCTTGTTGGAAGGTAATCCTTCGGCCCAGTCTGAGTTCCTGAGCACTCTGGAGAAGGTTTTTTCGTCCAGGATATCCCTGTACTTTGCCGCATTCATCTTTCCCTTGATTGCATCCAGTCGTCCTGTCCCTGCAGCTTAAAAACACCCCCACAGCATGATGCTGCCGCCAACATGCTTCACTGTTGGGACTGTAATGGACAGGTGATGAGCAGTGCCTGGTTTTCTCCACAAATACCACTTAGAATTAAGGCCAAAAAAAGTTCTATCTTGGTCTCATCAGACCAGAGAATCTTATTTCTCACCATCTTGAGTCCTTCAGGTGTTTTAGCAAACTCCATGATGCGGTCTTTACATGTGTCCTTGCACGATGAGAGGTGCCTGCCGTCGGGCCACTTCTGCCATCAACCCTCCTGTCTGACGTGTGCTCTTCCGATCTTACACTTTCTCCCATCTCCCGACTGCATCTCTGAGCTCAGCCACAGTGATCTTTGGGTGCTTCTTTACCTCTCTCACCAAGGCTCAACCCCCCACGATAGCTCAGTTTGGCCGGACGGCCAGCTCTAGGAAGGTTTTGGTCGTTCCAAACGTCTTCCATTTAAGGATTATGGAGGCGACTGTGCTCTTAGGAACTTTAAGTGCAGCATAAATTTTTTTGTAACCTTGGCCAGATCTGTGCCTTTCCACAATTCTATCTCTGAGCTCTTCAGGCAGTTCCTTATACCTCATGATTCTCATTTGCTCTGACAAACACTGTGAGCTGTAAGGTCTTATATAAACAGATGTGTGGCTTTCCACTCCTTTCGTACGATTAACTTTCTATTCGTCAGAAACCTGACAAACAATCTACGTGGGCGCTGTTTTCAACATCATACGTGTTTTGAGCAAAATCCATAATATAAATATTTCTGGGAAGGATCATTCCGGGCATAATGATGCTGAAAATTTTGCTATCACAGGAGTAAATTATATTTTCAAATAGAAAACATTTATTTTAAATAGTAAAAATATTTCAAAACGTTACCGTTTTGCTGTATTTTGGATCAAATAAACGCAGCCTTGGTTGGCCCAGAGAATTCTTTAAGAAACATTAAAAATCTTGCTGTTCAAAAACTTTAGACTGGTATGTCAGCCTATAGTTTGAAGTAAAAAATATTAATATTAATAAGGAGAGTCTAAGATTTATTTGACAGATTTCACATTTCTTGTTTGTATGAAAGCTAAATACCAATAAAAGTGAACCTTTTATTTATTTTTTGCGCCATTGTTTTCTAAAATATTATATAGTGTTGATAGATTAGGTTCATAGTTGGCAACTTAATTTTCATAATAAGTTTTGTAGGGACAGACATCTTTGTGCCGTTGCTTGCGGGTTTTTGAGGCTTTTTTATATTGTTCATATCGATTATCGTAAGCATTATCGATCGACCGAAATAGAATCTACTGATTATAAATTTGGCCATATCCTCCAGCCCTAATATACACTTAAATTAATAAACGCACACAATTTTGATTTTGCCCCCAATTTTTTTATGAGCTGCACTCAAAGATCGAAAGACTTTTTCTATGTACACAAAACCTATTTCCTCTCAATATTGTCACAAATCTGTCTAAGACTTTTTTAGTGAGCACTTCTCCTTTGCCGAGGATAATCCATCCACCTCACAGTTGTGACATATCAAGATGCTGATTAGACAACATCATTATTGCACAGGTGTGCCTTAGGCTACGCCACAATAAAAGGCCACTCTAAAATGTGCATTTTTACTGTATTGGGGGGTCCGAAAACCAGTTCAGTTACAAAAAAAAGTCTGGTGTGACCACCGTTTGCCTCACGCAGTGCAGCACATCTCCTTCGCGTAGAGTTGATCAGGTTTGTTGATTGTGGCCTGTGGAATGTTGGGCCACTCCTCTTCAATGGCTGTGCGAAATTGCAGGATATTGGCAGGAACTGGAACACGCTGTCGTAGACGCCGATCCAGAGCATCCCAAACATACTCAATGGCTGACATGTCCGGTGAGTATGCTGACCATGCAAGAACTGGGATGTTTTCAGATTCCAGGAATTGTGTTCAGATCCTTGCAACATGGGGCCGTGCTTTATCATGCTGCAACATGAGTTGATGGTCGTGTATGAATGGCACAACAATGGGCCTCAGTATCTCTTCACGGTATCTCTGTGCATTCAAAATGTTATCAATAAAATGCACCTGTGTTCGTTTGTCCATAACATATGCCTGCCCATACCGTAACCCCACCGCCACCTTGGGCCACTTGATCCACAACGTTGACTTCAGCAAACCGCTCACCCACACGACGGCATACACGCTGTCTGCCATCTGCCCTTTACAGTGAAAACCGGGATTCATCCGTGAAGAGAACACACCTCCAAAGTGCGAGACGCCATCAAATGTGAGCATTTGTCCACTCAAGTCGGTTATGACGACGAACTGCAGTCAAGTCGAGACCATGATGAGGACGACGAGCATGCAGATGAGCTTTCCTGAGACGGTTTCGGACAGTTTGTGCAGAAATTCTTTGGTTATGCGAACCGATTTTTGCAGCAGCTGTCCGGGTGGCTGGTCTCATACGATCTTGGAGGTGAAGATGCTGGATGTGGAGGTCCTTGGCTGGTGTGGTTACACGTGGTCTGCTTTTGTGAGGCCGGTTGGATGTACTGCCTAATTCTCTGAAACGCCTTTGGAGACGCCTTGTGTTAGAGAAATGAACATTCAATTCACGGGCAACAGCTCTGGTGGACATTCCTTCAGTCAGCATGCCAATTGCACGCTCCTTCAAAAATTGCGACATCTGTGGCATTGTGCTGTGTGAAAAAACTGCACATTTTAGAGTGGCCTTAAATTGTGGCCACCCTAAGGCACACCTGTGCAATAATCATGCTGTACTAATCCCAGCTTGTATGCCCCACCTTGAGGGGAGGATTTCTCGCAGGAGAAGTGCTCACTAACACATGATTTAGACAGGTTGTGAACATATTTGAGAGATAGGCCTTTTGGGTCACATAGAAAAGTCTAGAATTCTTTGAATTCAGCTCCTAAAAATGGGTAGCAAAAACCAAAGTTTTGCTTTATAATTTGTTCGTTTGTGTGTGTGTGTGTGTGTGTGGTGTGTGTGTGTGTATGTATTATCTTGTCTCTTTTGTGCTTCCATCACTCTCATAGGATGAAATCACCATTTTTTTTTCATCTTCCCACTTGACTGCGAATACATCTGGAAGTTGATAGATTAATGTAGAATTCATTATTCATCTAGAGAGCTGTAGGTGTAGTAGCATGAGTCAGTTTCTCTGTTCTCACTTTCTCTCCCTTCCACCCATCTCTCATTCCCTTTTACACGCTGCAATTATCCCTCATCATTCTACAACAATTAACTGACATCCTCTTTTTTAATTAATTTATTTCTGCTTCTGACTGGAGCCCAAAATGCATTGTTTGTCACGTTTGTCGATGAACTTATCAACTGTATCGGTCCTCTTTGTTTTACACCCAGGGCTGGATTCCACAGCATCAGGCCTTTGTCATTTGCTGTTCTCTTGTCCTTTTCAGCTCAAAACCATTAAGAAGTGATAATTTAATCATGTGAAGCCAGGCGGCTGGATGCACTGCGAGACAAAATGTAATGCTGGCACAAATTATTTAATAGATTTTTTATTTTTTTGCGTATGGTTGTTTGTGTTTCAGCAGATTTGGGTATCTGGAGAGGCAATTAATGCTGACTGTTTTAAAATGATTAAGCGGTTTTCAAAACCGATGCATTTTTGGTGAACGCCGGAATGCTAAAGTGTAACATGGTAATTGTAAGTGAAGCAAATTCCTGATTTTTTTTTTCCTCCTTAAGCCCAACAATACTCTATCCCAAACACGCGAGATTTTCTAAGCAGCCTGCAGCTCGATCCGTACATGTGGCTGCTAGACTTATCGGAACCCTCGGCCTCCATTATATGATGGGCATGCCCTATGTGAATGGCCCGTTTTACACTGACCTTGCTTGCTGCTTGTTCTACGGAGTTTTAAATGCTGTATAGAGTCATCTTGTCAGATCGATCTATAGATTAGCTGATTATTACTACTGTACACCTCTTAATTATTTCAATTGATGGAGACCATCATAGTAGTCTATAGTTTTGTACTGATTGATGTCATCTCAACTCTGTTGTCATGTGCCTTTACTAATGACTTTTTTTTTCGTCTCCATTATTGCTGATGCGGGTGTCCTTTTGCAAGCTTTATTGGAGAATGTGTAAGTGCAGAATTAATTTAATATGGTCCAAAGATTAAGTGAAATCATAAAATGCTGTATCCATACAAACATGGAATTTTTTTTGAAGTACATAATTAGCTCACGATCTGTGGTTTACTTACCTAATGGTTTTCCCGCCAACACTCGCTGACTAAAAAACTCTTTAAAGCACGTCTCTACACACCTCTAATTCTAATTCTTTGTGAAAAGCGGCTAAGTCAATTGGCCCTTTGTGGGCTAACAGAAGGCAAACATCACCAAGCCTCTTGAAGCATCACCAAGACTTGTTCCCATAATTGTTGTAAACCACCCTTGCTTCCCTTATTCTTGGCTGGTTTTGGATCTGTGGTGCTTTGAATGCACCACACAGAGCCCTGAGCCAAAAGCCCTGGTTCAAACTAAAGATCATCAAGATATTGGCATGGCGTGTGCGTATTGAAGAAACGGGGGGCGATTATTGATACCTTTTAAAAATTCCATATGCGATAGGAATATTGGTGCTTAGAGGTGTGTGAAAATCAATGTTCAATTATATTTAAAAATAGTTACAATTAAATTTATTAACCAATTCTTGGAAAACAAAGAGTCACTATAACTTCTGAAAGTGACCAGCTGTGTTTTAGCATTACATAAAAAGTAATGTGACAAATCTTAAAATGTCTGTACATCAGTGTGAACATACAAAAAAAAAATTAATGACACTAATTTTATTTCATTGTAACTTTGCTTTCCATACACTTTAAGTGCTTCTTCATATGCCACAGCAAAAACTATAGGCTGAGAAAGTTCAAACATGATTAAAGGCAAGTGAACAGTCATAAGTATGAAATAACACTCTAGCTGCTGTCCCTTTAAAACCGACTGCACGGATCCAGTATAATGATACACATCCGATTTCTTTCTCAGCTGTTTACGTTCATTAAAAACATAACCGACTGCGTTTGAGAAAGATCGTCGAGACGGGTACTATTGACATAATTCTGTGTATGTGTCTGTTCAAACACGAGGAGATGCGAAAGACGAATCAACTCTGTTCGCGCGCCATCTGAAACGCCCTCTAGCTCTCTCTCTCTCCTTTCATCTCTCCTCTCAACCTCTCTCTCTCTCGCTCCTCTCTCTCGTCATCTCGGGTCCCATCCTCGTCTCTCCTCTCCCTCACCTCTCCCCCTCTCCGTCCCTCTCTCGAGTCATCTCCTCTCTCCCTCCTCATCATCTCTCATCTCTCTCTCTCTCGACTCTGTTGTGTGTGTTCGTCTGAAGAAACACTCGCGAAGTGCAGCTTGTGCGCGCGCTTCAGGTATGAGTCAGACAGCAAGACGAGATGGCAAAGAGTTGTTTTCTGCAACTTAATGCACTTAACTCTTTTTAACGTTAAGCAATTCTCTGCTATATGCGTCGACCTTTTGCAACATTTTGATTTAAGCAGCCTATTATTAAAATTATTCAAATATCGCATGCCGTTGCGATATGATTATCGCGATATTTACATTTGCGATATTTCGATATACCGTGCAGCCCTAGCATCCATGTATAGTTTGGGTGACGCTATGGGCTATGTCAGGTTAGGTTACAAAGTCAGTGCATCAAAACATTGCACTTTATATTTGTATGCTAAAAACGGCTCAAGCTGGAAATGTAGCTGCTCTGTAATTAGTAGTAGGCCAGACATCCTCACAAAGAAGAGGCGGTCCTTTGCCCAAACAGATGGCATCTGTTTAACTAACAGAAAAAAAAGTGGGCGTGAGCTCAAATGAGATGGGGAAATGTCCAGTACCTCAGATCATGTGCGTCTTTAATTTCCTGGTGACAATGCAGAAACTTCAGCACACATGCACATTTTTTCCACATCGCTTCTTGCTGCTTAATTTGAAGCTGGAGCAACTTTGCAGTGAGTCAGAGAGAGAGGCTTGTTGCCATGCCAACGTGACACGCAAGTAAAGGAGTTCAGATGAGATGAGGCTAATAAACTCTGATTCTAAACTGAATTGTTGAATATTTTACCACGTAGATGACATCAGATTGAGGGGCTTGTCACGTTGTTTTGAAGATTGACTCCGCCTGCCGCTGTTCCGCCTTTTTTCTTTTCTTTCTAGGCAGCTATCGCTTTTCTGGCACATTTGTGTCTCCTGTCTCTTTAATTTCACCACACATTGACAAGTTTGTTCTTTGAGAGCGGGAGTGTGATGTCCCCAAGTGAGTGTACCAAGCAGAGGACATGTAGGGACATCTCAAATGTCATCCTGGCTCAAGGAGGAAAAATAGCAGTGTTTTATATGTGCAACTGCATTTTGTAGCCCTAGGCTGAAATCCGATTGCTCTGCCGTTTAGGGTTAGTAGCCTTAAAGATGCACTCATACTAACTGCAGTGTTTACCAAAGCAGTTCTCTCTATTGAAAACCCCACACGAGATGTGCAAGAGTCTGTGATCTTACATAATTTGCAGTTAAGCTTGATTTTGTCCCGCTTGTTTAATTTTTTCCCCCCGTTCGTCCCCAGAAGACAGTACAAATGGCTTTTAAGATGCCGTCTGTTACATAGTTGATTTAAAAGGCAGCCGAAGTGCACAAGCAAGCTAATGCAGCCTCTGATTGAGCAAAAGCCGTTGGCCTGAAATTGCATCAGGAGCCCCAGACCATCATCTCAGATATTGTGAATTATTGATTCGTCCAGTTAATGAATATCACAGCTTGTGCCTCGGTGTCCAGGGAGATAGATTCCAAAATCCTGTTCAGGCCGCACAGCCAATAATGATTGCCGTTTAACTGTCAAACTCCTGTGAAGTTGGACATTTGGTATGTGAAATCATAAATCTCACTTCTCTACCCAACACCAACCCAACCCCCCCCCCCCCCAATCCCTTTTGCAAACGCTGAATGGCAATATTTTAGTGCATTACTTCAGAGAAACTGCTTAATCTTCCTGTCGTGCTCCTTCTACTTTTAATCCTCTTATGCTTTATTCTCTCTCTTTTTCTCCCCCTGCAGAAGCAGATCATCGTGGACCCGCTGAGTTTCAGCGAGGAGAGGTTTCGGCCTTCTCTCGAGGAGCGTCTGGAGAGCATCATAAGTGGCGCCGCCCTCATGGCTGATTCCTCCTGCACGCGTGATGACCGGCGTGAACGCATCGTGGCCGAATGCAACTCCGTGCGACAGGCGCTGCAGGATCTGCTCTCAGAGTACATGGGCAATGTAGGTGCATGTCAAATACTGTTTTTCCTTCTCGTTTACTGCTTTTCCCCTTCCACAGTCCCACATCCCTGAATTGCGATGCCGAGTACCCACCTGCTACATGAGACAGATGCTCTCCTGCAGGGAAGGAGAGGGGAGTTTTATTTCAGGGACAGTGCACACATCACGTTCGCCGGGTAGTGTTGTATAAAGACCTCCAGTCTCAGCACAATTTGTCCTGTGCTGCCTAGCTTTTCAAGAGAGGGGTTCAGTACACACAAGCCCCCTCCTGTGATACTGATCTGTGTGTTGAATTGTTTGACTGCTGTTGTTTTCAAACAATTCCCTTTGTTTGCTCACCAAGTATTGTTGTACTGTTTTTTTTTTTTTTAAATTTTTTTATTTTATTTTTTTATTTTATTTATTTAATGTTATTTTTTTTTTTTTTTCGGTCTTTCGTTAATTTTTTTTTCTTTGCTTCTCGCCATTATTTCTTGTGTCCCAGATTCTCTTTTTTTTTTTTTTTTCCCCAAGAAAGTTTGAGTAGTTTAAAAACTGTGGTTAAAAGCAACGTTTTACACCCCGTGAACGTGCGCTGGTGGGTGACATGATATGCTTGTGGTCCGGTGGGTAAATGAAGAACTTGTAAGTTCTCTGACACATTTGGCTATATTTGCCCCACACCGAGAGAAAATTGGCCACTTTTAGGCCATGCTGGTGTGGAGTGCTATAGTTGATAAACAAATGCAATCATTCTAATAAGTAATTTAACCAGTTTAAAACCCTACCTCATTTCCGCCGTCTAATACATTTTTTCGATTTCTAACACGCACTGAATGTCATATCATCACTCTTTTTCTCCCTCATTACGTTTCCCTACATGACAGATCTTTGTTTTAACCTACCTCTTTCCCCATCTTTGTCTCATTTTCCAAATGGAGTAACCTTTGTTTCCAAGTAGCCAATCAGATTTGTTGTTTTTGGCTGCCCTGGTACTGCATTCCATCTGTTTGTTGGAAATAACTACAAATCTATTGCTTTCTAGATATCTAGTAAGGGCTGCTTCCAGAGCTGCGTGATTAATTGAAATAAAACCAACTAAAAAAAACTGCTTTGTTTCAGAGTGAGCATGATCATACACGATAAGCCGTAATATGCGCCTAGTGATTGCAATGCTCGAGTCGGCTCTTGGGTGGTGTTTTAGAAATGTTATATTTAGTAATTCATTATAATTTAATAAGCAATTCTTTAGTAATAATAAAACGTGTTGATGTTGAAGATTATTTAAATAGCGCCCTCTCGAAAACCACACCAAATAATCAAAGCAAAAACAAAAATATATATATATATATGTCCGATTCCACAGTTTAGGCCTAATTGCAAGGACAATAGCCTGCAAAATCAATCTTCATGGAGAAAGCCATTGTCCTCAGGTTAACATCCTGAGAAAACCTGGGGCACAGCTGTGTGAAAAGCAGGATAAATCTGGCAATGGTAAACTACTAAAATTTAATCAAAGTTGAGTTGATGTAAAATTTAACGTATGTAACATGGACGGAAAAACTGTGTAAATTCAAGCAGAAAGTGTACTTAATCTAATTCAGTTTAATAAAATTCTGGTTGAATCCCAGTTCATGTTTAGCTTTGTTCCTAATTTGGTATAGTTCTGAGTCATGCGTTGTGTGTGGTTCACAAAACTGGTAATAGGACTTCCATGCAGGCAGGGTGGCCATCTAATATTATCTGTTCTATAAACTTAAAGGTGCATTTTTGATTCTGGTATGTTCATAAACAAAGTCAGCAAAATTACTAACAAATACCACAGGTATATTTTTCAAATTTATTTGCCAAATGTAGAAGCCAAAGGAACTCCTACAAGTGTGCAAAGTTATAACGTGTGTAACGTGGACGGAAAAAAATAAACAATCCTGCAAGATTGCCTCTGTAACACAAAATAATACCATTTCATGAAAACTGGCAAATAGAACAAGTTCATAACACATTAAAATAACCTGTCATCATTTACTATCAAATTTAAAGATCATACATTGTGAATGAAATAACATTTGTAACGTGGACAGATAAAATGAGTAATTCTGCCATATATTTATATATGTAAGGATATATGCATGTTTGCAAAGGATATGTGTATAAGAGTTGACTAATTATTTTTTTAAACTTGAAATGTATAATTATGTGTTTAATTATATGCTCTGAACACCACAGCAAACTTAATTTACAGAATAGCTGTTTCATTTCTTGAATACACTTCTTAAAATTAAGAATCTGAAATATGAATGATGACTGTTAGTCTTCATGTTCATGTCAATTACAAGATACGGATATTATCTTCTCTATGATAGGCTGCAATTTACATAGCCTGATTTACAGAATATGATGCTGCATGAGTGGTGGCCTACATAGTATTTGGAAAAGTGTTTTGATTTCATATTAGGCCTGCCGGTGTGTTCCTTTTAAAATAATGAATATAGGCTACTTCAGACATTTATTAGGCATGATGTGCTAAATATGATTTGGAGAAATAATACACAAGACTATAGGCTGTTGCTGAGCTGTGGCTGTTGGCTACACTTGCACTCAGGAAATGGTTTGACTCTTGATTGGTCAATTAAGTGAGGTAACGCTGAATCGTATGATAGGCTAATCGACCAATACAGGAAAGGAAATGAGCACAAATTCACGGTACGCTCTAGCTGCCATCAAACGGAGCTCCGGTGGAATTGAAAGTAAACTCGCGCATCGCCTGTGGCCTACATAATTTGGACATGATGAAGGTACACTTGACAGGCTGTGGAGCTTCATTTTACCACAAAGCCAGTGTTTAAACTAGCGTGTGCAGTCAGTGCGGAAAATCTGCGTGTTCCTTAACATTATAGCCCAGTTCACTGTTTAAAAACCTATGCGATTAACGCCGACAGTTTATTCTAATGGCATAAGTGAGATTGTGTTAACGCACTATTAACGTGTTAACTTCGACAGCCTAAGCTATATTCTTACGAACATCATAAAAAAAAAACGGAAAAAAAGTCAGCAAAATCATTGACGATGTTGACTTTCATGAACAGCTTATTGAGTCAAAAATATTCAGAAAGCAACGTTCGAAGTTGGACAGACTGAAAATTTTCATCTAATTTACGAACGTAGGTGTGCAGAATCTGTCAAAATGTATACAACAACCATGCATGCATGCTCTTTCACGATGAATGCCGCTTTCGGTCCGAAACCACTCGCAATCATCCGTCTTGCACACTATTTTATCCTTTCTCACCACAATGATCCTATTTAATGTTTACTTAACCAAAGTTTACCACGTTTGTATCATTTTAATGTTCGTAAACTTTTGGACAGAAGCCACAAACTTACCCACATTTGTCGAAATCCGTGAAATCCTGTTAACTCTTCCTCCCATGCAGAGGATGCGTGACCTAGACAATCTTATATCTGACATGAGAACCGTTGAGACATTAGGAGATGGAAATTCAGCGTCAGAATAAAATGTACGAGCGTTATGATTTTTGGACAGAAAATCTCTGCCCCTGTTTTATCCCGATTTATTAACAATTTATCATGTAGCAACGCATATGAGAATTTAACCCACACAAGATGTTTTTATTGTTTTGCTACTGATAGAATTACATGGGAAAATTATATCTCTGTTTCCTTTAGAATCATCGTTTAACGTTCGTAACTGCTTGGACAGAAGGTGTAACGAACGTTAGTAAATGTTTCCATTGCATCGTGGTGGATTAAGGGAATTATACTTTCAGTGTTAGTAGTAGTATCTTGTAGAAGACACACCAAAATAAATGTTATGCGCCAAAATTCGGGATTTTATTAAAGGAAATGAAAGAAGTGACTTAGGAAAAATCCAGATGCACTGATGTGCCACCCTGACATCCGCAATTTCTGGGGACGGAAATAAAATAGTCTCATTACACGATAATGCCAAGGCTTAGTGGGATAAAATTAACTTTATTATTTCTTACATCTATCTTAAACAAAATGGTGAACTAAAAATAAAAAATGACAACAACTGGGTATTATTCGATCTATATTGTTCATTACACCCCTTGTGTACAGAAACTGTGGAATCGCTCATATATATATATATATATGCAAACTACTCCCCTCTTAATCGGTATTGTAATAAGTTTTTCCTGCTTGATGGCCTTACTCAAAGTTCAAATAAGTTCTTTGCCCCTAGCACACGGTAACATAATTTTTCTGTCACACGTTAATAGCGGTGTGTGGGCAGCCGAAGTGGTGTTGTGCCACAAACCGCTGAAGATGATGTTCGGGGAGGCGATGTCTCGCAGGTGTCAGCGACTATTTATGTCAGTCTTACAAAACGTCAGGAAGCAGCAGGTCCTCGGTTCTGTCTGGAAACACAGCAATGTTCTCGGGAACCTGAGCTGACGCGCTCCAGATGGCTCATTGCTGGTTCTGTGTAATTCCAGACCAGGATCGTGAGCAAGCGCCTCTGTCATTAACATCCATTTTTAACACTGCGGTGTGAGAGCCTGAAAATGACTCTCTGATAACATCTAGCAAGAGGTTTGGCATGGATAAGGCACAAGCATTCAATGAAAGTCAAATTACACATTCGATTTCCAGGGCCATTTCAAGTGATCCTCGTGAAGAGTGCTCATGCCTGGAATGGAAAAATCATACCAGATTGATTCCAGCAGTGATAGTAATCACTAATATGCAGCTATCTGTGTAATAAGCTTGCTATGTCATCCAAAATTAGCCGTGCTACCATGACTGCATGAGAAATGCTAATATAATTGGACAGGAACTTTTATAGAAACCCCAGCTTATGTATAGACTTTTTTTATGTCCCTGCTCAGATAAATGACACCGAGCAGTCCCATATGTCCCTACACAGATAAATGACAGAGCCGTCGTTTGAATACAGATGAGCACCATCCATGAGACGAACGTTTCTGTGATCATTTTTTTGCTCATCCTTGGTGCTGCTGATTTATTTTAGCCACAGATTCATCCAAGCAGTGTCCGGGTCATTTCAAAACAGGTTTTCTACTTAACTAGGCCTTTGCAGCGTGTCTGCCCCAACACACAAAGCACTGCTCCTCAGCCCTGAAGCGCAGCTGACATGACAATGCTTTGGCTGCTCACTTGTTCAGACAGGAGAAACATGAGGGAGATGATATGTCAGTCTTCTCGACTACCTCTGGACTAAAGCCTCCTGGAGTCTCTGGATGCTTTGGCCGGCACTTTACCTGGCATTACCTTTTGCAAGCTCGATTCCAAAACCTAGTGAGCTATTGCTTACATAGGCCGCAGTTGACTCGAGATTGACAATGTAATGCATTCTTGCTGAATAAAAGCAATGTTTATTTTATTCAAATATTTATTGTTATATAGACAACCATCTTTTTTCTATTTTTTTTCCTGAGAGAGGGTGACATAGCACTTTATTTGTGGATAGGTTAAAATGTTTATTTAATGTTTAAAATCTTAAGATATTTTGTCATAGTGCTAACAGATGGGCATTTCTGGACGTCTAATGCCGGAGAAGTCTTAACATCATTTTTTTATAGTCTTTAAGGATTTCCTTATCAGGTAGTAAAGAGATTTCTCCCTCAATCTTTCTTACTCTTTTATTCTCTGCTAAATGGAGGAATGTATTGTGTGCAATAGGCTGGAATTTCGATTTGAGTAAGACAGGTGCAGCTCCTCCTCCCTCTGTTAGAATGAATAACTAGTCTCACATCCAATTTATGCTCTGTCTGTGTTGTTAAATGAACTCTGAAGGCCCGCAATAATACAGAGATTTAATTGGTGTCCCAAATTCAATTTTTAACCATACGATTTCTTCTGGAATAAAGGAACTGCCTTGTTTGAAGTGACTTGGTTTGATAGAAGGACATATTGGCCAGACAGCATATGGGCTCTCAGTCACAGCTGAGACTGTGCTATTGGAGGAGTTTTGCTCTTTAAACCTCTCTCTCTTTTTAGCTAGCTAGCATAGCAGTAGATCCTTTTGTCTGCCTTTTACATTTTTCAAACCACAAAATGAAACCGCCAACTGGAACTTTGTGCTTAATTTATTGAAGCAAAATGATGCATTGACATAATAGAATTGAAGACAATGTCATCAAATATTTTCCTGCTTAAGGCAGTAATCAATTAATTCTAGGCAAATGTCTACAAATTTCTCTTTCGGATGAGAGGTTTGATTGGATGTGTATTTTGACAGCCTCCCACAAATCACCTGTGTGAAACAGACTTTAATATTCTATAAATTAAATGAGAGGTCTTGAAGTTAATCTGAAACCCAGGTTCTGTAGTTAGAGCCTCTGGCAGTGGCTCTGATTTTGAATGTTTATGAAAATTTAATAAAGGCATAATGTAGCTCAGTTTCTGGGCATTATGTTGACCAAGCTAAGCGCTTAATGCATTAAGGTTTTTGAGTTTATAGCGCTTGAATGTAAAGGATTTAAAGTTGCTCAAATTGGAATAAATTGTCTATTTTCTGTCATCTCATGTTTGTTTAATATTCTTGCCTCAGTCACATATTTAAATGAATTTTGGAGCAGCACCTCAAAATAATCAAACCTCTATTCATAATAGATATAATCTTATGATGAATACTAACATTTTAATCACTGTTATGCGACCTGAATTTTACAGGTTTCATCTTTGAGCAGAAATGGTGCATGTAGGCAGAAAAGAGAAGACACGGATTGAATTACAATGGACTGTCGCATCCTGTTTTCGGCTTAGGTTTTCAAAAGCGGTTTTCAGGCTGTTCAAAAATAGATTGTAATTAAATGCCGATTAGCACAGAGATTGATCAGGCCTTTGTTAGCCAGGAAAAGATGTGTAATTGTTACGCAGGACCTTAAACCACGTGTCCCGGTTTGTGCTGTAACCCCGAACTCGGGAGGTCAATCTGGTTTCGACTTAAAAGTCCAGCCCAGACTGATTAGCCAGATGATTAACAATGCAGAGCACTGCTGAACAAACAAGCCCCTTCACTTTGCCGAGCACGAGCTCATGGTTTTGAGTGCTGTGGTTCAAGCATGTATTTAATTATTCCACCCTCTCGTGACTACTTCTCATGATGTGTCTGTTCTGAGCTTTTCTGCTGCATTTTATTAATACATTTCAGACCCCCCCAGACTCTTGTTGTAGAGGTGATTGTACACAAGGCGAGCTGGCAGTAATAAGGTTTGACATGTCAAGCTTTTGACATTTAAATTCTTAAACTTGAAGGCGAACATCTGAAGAATGTGTGAAAAGACAGATGCAAACTCTTCAAGGCCTGGAAGATGGAACAGGAGACCCACACACACCCACACCTCTCTCTCCGTCTGTTCTCTTCCTCACGTTTTCCTCTTTGCCATGGGCATTCGGCAAGATTGACACCTGGTCTTGTTTCATGACAACTCCCTTCTGTTTTTTTTTCTTTTTTTTTTTTTAGAAGTCTCTTAACTCGAACTGAACCCTGTTTCTATCGTTCCTCTTCTTGTTCTTTCACCTAACAGTGTGCTTTTTGAAATTATTTTCATTTTACCAGTCTGGAATAATTTTCCTTTTTCATAAATAGCGATAACATTTGAACAGTAAGAGCAGATCATTACCATTTGACCTTTTCGGCAGCAATTTTCTTTTTTTTAGGAAATTTAGTGAAGGGACACCTGATTGTTAAAGCCGAGCCTTAATGAGTCCCTGCTAACCTGTTGGCCTCTGGTTTTCCCAAATATTTACTAATGTTAATTAAGTTGGAGTCAAGAGTTCCTGCAGCTTCTTTAAAAAAATATTTGAAAAGCCAGGTCACTTTCAATGCATATTTTCTCATTTACTTCAGGTTGCAAAAACTCAAAACTGACTTTCTCTTCCATTTTAACCTCATCTGAATGCGTAATTAAAGCGAATCGCACCACATGCAGTGCATCAAGGGAGCACTTTACTGTCCCTGAGGCTTTTGCTAAATTTACAGCTCTCCATAAAATGCAAATCTGTCACACATGGGCTGTCAGATGGTTTCCCCCATACCTGGTCCTTGATCATTTTGCTGTTAAAATCACATCCCTGGCTTTTCAGAGAGATGGATGAGGTACTTTTTTTTTTTTTGCTGAAGCAATTTTAATTGCATAAAGATTGAGACAGTTTGTCCATTTCATAGGAAGCTTGCTGCACTCAATTTTACTCTTTTGCTTAAAGGGACAGTTCACACACAGGGAAATTCTGTCATTTACTCACTCTCATGTTGCTCCAAACCTAAATGACTGACTTCCTTTTGTGAAACATGGATATTTTAGTTTTTTTTTTTTTTGTCCGTACAATAAAAGTCAGTGTGGTCCAGTGTTATTTGGACCCCAGCAATCTTAAAAATATCTTTTGCTTTCTGCATAAAAAAATTATACAGATTTGGAATAACATGAGGGTGAGTAAATAGTGCATTTTCATTTGAGTGAACTATCCCGTTAAAGGTACAATATGTAAGATTTTCGTAATAAAATATCCAAAAAACACTTGCACACTGCTATATATTTTATGCAGTTGTGTATTTGTTATTCCAAAAGTTCCCAAGGATTTGTAAATCCAGAGAAATTCAAATTTTAAATAATGACTTGTCCCTGGTCATTGTCGCCAATCAATGATGTAATATCCGCATATCCTCAGTTTCCACTTGTAGAAACTATGGCAACGCAGACACAAATGCTGCTGTACAGTTAAACTAAATCCATTACGGCTGTCGCGAATAAAATGCAAATTAAATAGTGTTGACCGCAGCATTAAATTTAGATTTAGCTGCGTCATGATTTTTTTTGTGCCTTTTTTTCCATAGACTATAAAAACATGAACGGTAGTGTCTGACGTCACCCGTAGTTTTCTGAAAAGCGTTTTTTGAAGCCTAAAGTGGGCGGAGCGGGCCGTTGCCATCTTACAGTTTAAGTTACTTCCGTGTTGGCTTCACGAGAGAGAGCGGGAGGTTGCTGCTTGGTTTTTTTAAAATGTTGTGCATTATAACCGATCACATAAGCGTCTGTTGAGCTTATGAATGCAATGGGCCAACAGAGGCGTTCAGATGAGTTTTGTTCGTGCACTGCGCTCGCTGACTGAATTCAGCTCTCTGCGATTCCATCATCATAAACAACAAAGCGCAGATGTATGTATAATGTAAGAGATTCATTCATAAAACAGTGTATAGACAGCTTTATTGATTATAAGGGGCGTTTTTTTGAGAGTGCTTAAACTCGCGCTAGACTTAAGTCAGTCATAATGTTCTTTGACAGTGTAAATCAGTGGTTCGCCCGTCACAAATTCAAATGCGGCCCACCATGCTGAACCCAATTAAAAAAATAACTTTCAGTTGTACAATTCATTTTAGTTTTTACATTAATATAAAAATGTACTAAACAAATATAAGCTATATTTTTATGTAAAAGAATTTTGTTTTTCATTTATTATTTTCAGACATGAGCAGACCTGTACACACGTAATTAACATTACGCATTTAACGAACACTTACAAGCGCGACACTTTGGCAGAATTCAATTCAAATAGTCATCAGCAGCTAGCAGCAGTTCGGTAAAATTGAGCATCAGAATGGACACATTTGTTATTAAGGGAGAAAAACGAAATGTGGAAAATGCCAGCGAAGGAACGCATACAAACAAGAGTAGAAGGTAGGAGAGTGCTGGACTTTCTGAATCAACTTTCGGTTTGCCCCGCCACTCACTTGAAGTTGTTCAGGCTAGAGCCCTGCACGGGCCTCAAACATATGACGTTCAGGCCCTAGCCCGGCCCTTGTCCGACATCTTATCAGAATTACCTTCCTAGCCCGTCTTTTTTCCCCTTTTCCCAAAAACAGCTTATACTACTGTTTCAGCTAAATTAAAATTATTAAACAGTTTTGTATGTAATGGCAAAGTGATTATTTCGTTAATTTCGAAAAATGTTTGGAGCATTTTTTTGGTCGTTAAATAAGTTTTTGTTTTTTAAAATAACCACCAAGAGGCCAGTGGCAGACAGTGAGCTAATCATAGACTATGTTTGATCAATTTAACCTTCACAAATCATCACAACTTGCCTAAAATAAAATATATAGATATAAAACAGTTCAAGCATATAACAATGTTTAAACGTTAAACATAGATAAATGTGCGCTGTATCCAATAGTTTGTGTGGAGAGTGGAAGCTAAAGCACACTTTTGCAGGAAATGGAGGCGCCAGCGCAATCGCTTGCATTTATTTTCAGTGGATACGCTGTCATTTTTGCTCATAATGGTAAGAGTAATACATAATTCGTAACTGTAAAGGGTCTACAGTATCAACAAAACATTGTGCTTTTATTAAATTAAGAAAACGAACACGATGCGGCTTTCTGCCGTCCGTCTTTGAACGGGAGCGCTTACAAAAATGAACAAACTCAGCGAATATATGCCTCACAGATTGTAAATATATCTATAGAAAGCTGTAAAATTAATACCTTAACGGAATAAATTAAAAAACAAAACTCCTTCATTATAAGCATAATCAAATTATAGCATCCATAACTGCCGCAGCGGACACTAAACACCGGCAGAGCGTCTTGACAGTAGATGGCAGATGGTATAGTGTGGTTCCACTCCGTGCAGACATTTTTTTTTTAACTATGACTTGAAAATTGTCCCGAAGCCCGGCCCTAGGGGCGTAATAAAAAGGGCTGACATGCAGGGCTCTAGTTCAGGCAAAAGGAAACACCACCCAACTAGAGCAATCTTTAATTGCAGTAATTTGGCAAAACATATCTGGAAAGAACCTAAGAGTATTAAATTCGACAAGGTGCTTTCCATATTGAGATAAACACGGCTTACATTTGTGAACGCACATTTGAAGTGTCAAGTCACGCTTCTGTGCGTGTCTTACAGACTGCAACTTACAATCGCAACTTCCTTGTGCTGTTACTCCTTTCGAGATGAATTTCACAAAATTGGTCAGCTCCCAACATCATCAGGTGTTTTATTAATGGTGAGTATATTTATTTATTTCAATTAATGTAATCGATTAGATATCATAATATTTAGGCTATAATAGGCTTTATAAATCTGGTTGGTTTGTATTGGTAACGTAGGTGCGGACCCTGGTGAGACTTGCACTTGGACCATAGTGCGGCCCAGGGGAAAAAAAGGTTGAGAACCACTGGTGTAAATGTTCTTTGCTTGCATTCTCTGTATAATTTAATCGCTGTTTGAAAAACTATGGAAGGTACATGTAATAAAAAAAGTATTCATACCTCATCCGTGAACTCAAAACTTAACCTTTGTTATTGTTTTGAAAATGCGGCCTCTAGTGGTGAAAACGTACATATTGTACCTTTAAAGCAGTAGCCACTAGAGATGGGTAATGCTACTCTAGTCCACGTGACAGTGATGGATCATAAACTTTTTTTATTTTTTATTTTTTTCACCGATTTCATGAAAAAAAATCAGTTAAAATGACCAAAATGCTTATCCCTAAAAGCTATTTTTCCCTGATGCTGACCACAAATGGTGAAAAGTTATCCAGAATATTACACTGGAATCTTACTGTGCTATGATTAATGAAAAAACATAAAGCTCTGTTTTTATGGTATAAAAGCCTGTCACATGGGCATTGCTTTTAAACAGTGATTATCCAGCTGTGCAATACACCCTCTAGTCAAATGGCTTTTAGTATTTGTCGATTTTTTTTTTTTTTTTGTAACAGATGGGTTGGCTGTAAACGTTAAAAGTTTAAAATTATTTAATTTTTTTTGATCTCTCCTCAAAAACATTTACCACTTAGTACAGTAATTCATGTCGATGTGTGCGATTTAGCTCCTAGGCAGGTCTGGAGTTGACCTGACCTCTTATAAAATTTAAATAAGAGTAAATAAAATGCGTGTTTGAGGGATGGAGGCGTGGCACTTAGAGGATTTATTCCACACTGTTTGCAGTCTGTCTCACTGACTGTTCCATGTTGGGAGATGCGCGTGTGTGTGTGTGTGTGTGAGAGAGAGACCGAGCACAAACCACTGATGATTCCATTATTTTCATTCATCGCTCTTATCCTCGTGGGTCTTAGACCAATGCTGTTGACTGCTGCAGAGCTGTGGCATCACTCCGTGACTGACAGTTTCTATTAAGGCCCGTTGAAGTCTTAGACATGTTGTAGAGCATTTAAACGACAGCCCAGATCTGTGTTGAAGGTTATTGTAGTGCCATTTCACCCCTTTCAGGATGCTAAGTGATAGCACTGTGCCACAGCACAAATACTAAACTTATATCTTAACGATAACTATAAATAAACTGTTCTGTTTATTATAAATATATTTATAGTGGTCGACCGATATATCGCCAAGGCCGATATATCGGCCAATATCTGGCATTTTTCAAATATCGCCATCAGCCGATACGTTTTTCTGTTTGGCCGATGTGTTCAAGGCGGGACTTTTATTTTGACGGCGCCGAGAACGACTGCGGCAGCGCATGATCGCGCACAGCTCACATTCTCCCTCTTGTTCGCTGTTGTCATTCAGTTCTGTCTAATACGGAGAGAAGTCTATCTAATAATCAGATAGAACTGTTAAACAAAGGAATTAAAATGTATACAAAAAAGTATTATAACGATTGCTTTTATATTATTAGTAATAGAAAGGCAAACATTATAATACTTTCTTGTTTGCCGTCAGCATTAAGCAAATATGCATTTATATCATTTAAACAAATTTTTGAATGAATAATGAACATTTAATTTCACAAACCTTGCAGACTAAGTCGAATCTAGTTGAGATCTTGTGAAGTGTGCATGTGTATCCTGAATGATCGCTTGTTTTCTGTGTGACGGTCGGTCCGTGCGAATTGTATGCTGACAGGAGGAGAGTTCAGCTTCATTGGAGACGCGCGATCGACAAACTTTAAACTTGTGATTTTAAATTATGCTGCGCTTTATGCTTTTGCCCACTGTCATATTCATGTCATTTTTATTGTGTGCTGTATGTAAAATGAGTGTTACCCTGGCTTTATTTGAAAAATATGATTCCCAATGCACACAAACTTCCCAGAATACTGAGTGCCCTGTTGGTTACAGTGTTTACTTCCTTTTTAATTATATTTTAATTAAATATTTATTTGTGAAAAATACTTCGTCTTCTAAAACCTTTCAGGACATGCACCCCCCCAAGTTTGTCTAATTTCACTCGCGCCCCCCCAACATCCAACAACCCTGGTATTACTGTAGTCACACCGAATTACTTTATTATCATTGACATAATATCCATTAAAGCAGCGAACAATTTTTCTTTTGCCCTTTCTGATTAACATTATTTACATAAGAAATGCACGGATCCGTTATACTGATGTACATTTTATATTTTCTTTACTGTTTACATTCACTTAAAAAAACTGACTGTGCTTGCAAGGATACTTGTCAAGACAGCCATTGATTGGTATTCACCTGCTGTCTGAGAAAGCTATCTGTTTGTGCACTTCAGGTGTGTGAGCAGTGCGCATAGAAACGCTCTATCACAGTGCGTGAGTACCGCATTGAGATGTCTTGGGCTTAATGGCTTAAAATTACTTTAATGTTTAAACTGACCAGACTTAAAACACGTGAGAATGGTAAACTTTCTCGAGGAAGCAGCACTGGCCTGATCGTTAAGGGGCTGAAACCCACCTAAAAAGGTTTTAGAACCGCCCCTGGTATAGCGTGCATAATTATACTGAAACATAAATATATAACCAGTTTACCTGATTCAATGTGATGTCTGAGCATGTTTCTGAGATGATAACATGCCAATCCGTGGTTGGATTTCCGACACGGCTAATCGTATATCATCTTACACTGTCAATAAGCGTTGCCAGGTGTTCACAACAAAACCCGCCCAAATGCTACTCAAAACTAGCCAAAAACTACAAAAATGTGCAAGTGTTAAAGTAGCGCAATTTCAGCGGGAAAACCGCAGACTTGGCAACACCGAGCGTGACTGATACTCGAGCCAACTCTGCTCTAACTGTCGACTAGCAGTGGGAATCAGATTGCCCCCTAGTGGATGGCTAAAGATTTGTTAACTCATATTCATAAATTCTCAAGGGAATGTCTCTGAATTAACTGATGCTCTTGCCCCCCTTGACAGGTGCTGGCGCCCCCCTGGGGAAGTTGAAAACCCCTGTTCTAGAGTATAAGATGTTTTTTAAAAGTTTATTTTTTTAATCCATTTTAAATTTTTAAAATTTCTTAAATATTAATTCAAATAAATAAAATATCTGCTTTATATCGGCCATCGGCCACCCTGCTTTCCAAGATATCGGCATCGGCTGTCAAAAAACCCATATCGGTCGACCACTATGTTTATATGTCGTTTGCCACTTTAAATGCACCAGCTCTTTAAAGTTGGGACAAAATCGGGATAAAATGGTTTGGACTTTATTCTCATAGAATTAGATTGATTAACTAACTATAAAGTTGTAATATAGTCATTGTCTTTGGTGTAAACAACCTTTAATTTAACTACTTTAGGTTTAACTGACACAATTACCTAACGAACTAACAATGAATACTATATTTCTTTACAGCATTTATTAATGATTTGTAAATTAAGTTATTCATGTTAGTTCACAGTGCATTAACTGATATTAACAGATACAATTTCTGAGCACAATGTATTAGTAAATTGTTGAAATTAAAGGGTAGTAATGCTACTGTCCATTATTGTCCAATGTTAACTAATGTGGCTAACCAGCAATAACAAATCAAACCTTATCGTAAAGTGTTTTCACTTGTTGCAGTGCTTCAGCAAAAATGACCTTAATAATGGCAGATAGTATAATCCCCCCCCCCCTGTCTTTTCTAATGCAGTTTTGATGAGCTGCAGTCCACACCGTGAACTCTTGACAGCCTCTTTTTATTTTTCCCCTTCTCATAATGAAATGTCCACTGACATTTTGTTCCAACTCCAAAGTCTGGCAGAGCTGGTATCATAACATACAATAAAGGGGTGCTTTACTATATCCTCTTTCTCTCTGTGCAATTTTTTCATCCTGGCACAGAGAACACTTGAGTGAGCTCTATAGACTTCTGATACTGGTAGTGATAGCTTGGAATGATGGTTATTTTCAGCTGCCATCAGTGATTGGAAAAATGGCGCCATCCTGTTCTTGTACACAATAATTGATTATGCTCACTTAGTGGAATCATGATTCCCCTAATTTACGCCAGCTTCTGTTCAATTGAACTGTTCAGTGTGCCGTTACATGTCAGCATATATCCTTTAGTTGAGTGCTGTACTACAGTGGGGAGTCCAGACCCATACCTGGCAGAAGCGTGCAAATCAGCAGTGGCTTTGTGCGGTGAATTGTAGAGTGAATATTTCCTGTCCTAGGTGCAGATTGATCAATAAAACATTCCAGTCATCCTGCAAAACACAATATTGTCAGTGCTATTAAACAGATCCCCTATTCAATTAGCTAGTATATGGGGATGTTAAGATTGGTTTTCAAAAGCATCTCGTTTATTGCCTAAGCAACTAGTAGAATTGTTTACACTGAAACTGTCTTAACTGAAATCCTGTGTAATTAGACAGATTCTTCCGCTCACTTGAAAATAGCTAGACTAGGTGCAACAGAAAGAAACAAATGTAGGGTTCTCGAAAGCTATGTCTTGAAGCTTTGGTTTGTTGGTTGTCAGCCACTACAATTTAATCAGTTGATATTGAATTTACATTAGAATTCGGTGAGAATTGGATGAAGAGAATTAGAAGTAAATCTTTAAAAGCACTAAAAAACCTATAACAGTATATATTATTCTCTCTATAGAATAGTGATCTGTACTTTAATGCTGAAATGAGGTCCTGTTTGACAAAAATTATACAACGAGTAATGACTGTTTGGTATTCTGAATTGATCAGTAGGTTGAAAGTAACTTTATATTATTTTAAAGTGTAATTCAACTCCGTTACTACAGTTTTCTGTAGGCGAATGCATTTGATTGCATGATCAATTTGACAAATTATGCGTCAGTGCTTTCTGAAGCAGAGGTGCTATTTTGCTATACATGCTGTAAATTCGGCAGTTTGAAGGCACATAACCAAATAAATGTTCTGACTTTACTCTCATAGCCCAACAAACTAATAATGGGTGTCTGAATATGCATGGTTTTTGGTAATCAGGGTCATCCTAATATCTCACTGTGTCCTCAAATGTTTTTATTCCAGTTTTCCTCAAGTATATAAACTTTTTTTTTCCGTCTGGCAAATTTCGTTGTACATTCACGCTGGCCATAATTTGCCTTTTGCTCAGTAAGTGCATGTCACTGTCGCAGTCGCCTTTCTTGTCAGATGTACTTTTCCAGACAGTTAATCATAAGCCTTATTTGAAAGGAACAAATCACTCTTATTTTTCCTTGTTGAGGGGAAGGTGAATGTATTCAGTGAATTGGTATGTACTGAATGTATTTGAACCGTCGTTGGGAACAGGGCCACATCTCCACCTGTTTCAGCACTTATACATGTTCATGATTCTGACCTTGCAAAGACATTATTCCATCCTGAGAAGAGGGGAAGTTATTTTACTTTTATAGAACTTGATAAAATAGTAGATTTGTTAAAAATGAAAATGTGAACTGACTTCATTAACTTTACAGTGATGTGCAGCATCCAGTGCAGACTCTCTCAAGCTGTCATGACTTTGGCTGCTTCCAGGGTGTAGACAGTGTAATTCAAACAATGGGTTGAAGGAAACAAGATATTTAAATTCATGAAGGATGTTTGCTTTGTCCTTTCTGAATGAAGATTAAATGACTGTCTCCTGCTTTAAGGGTGATTGCATGGTAACATGACTGTGACCTTGAGCTGCTTATTTTCTCTGCAGATTGAAAAAAAAAGTGTGCACTTTTTCTTTTAGTCCATCAAATGCGTTGTGATTTGCACATTTAAATGACAGTAAAAACCGAAATTATGTATGCTAGCCCAGCAATGCTTAGGGAAAGAGAGCAAAAAGAGTTACTTTAAATGCAAGTGAGCTTGTTTAATGCATTGTCTCCTTCTGGAGAAACAGGATGAATCATTGAGTGCTCCTCAAGCACAAAGACATAGTTGCTTTAGAAATATTTGAAATGGTTTTCTGCTCCACTAGGGACTGCAGTTGTGGTTCGCTGTTTAAAGCCACATTTAGACCAACATTTAGAGTTTTAATCTAGGAGAGGTGGTCCTGGGAATTTGTATTACACACTTCCTGAAATGTCTTGTAATTGTATTTAATAAATATCCAGAGGAGCCGAATAAATTGTTTTCCAGCAGATAAATGAGGTTAGGCCAAGATTAATTGCCTCTGAACCCCCGAAAACAAATTTCAATTAGTTTGACCCAAACACAAATGGTGCTACATGCTTTCAAAAACCACTAAGCCCCATGAACCAGGGTGATTTATCTTTTAGTTTAAATGCTTGGCTTTATATTGCACTCATTTCTAATGACTTCTTTGTAAGTACTTTTCCATGTTATATCTTGTGTATAATCTTTTTATATCCTTATTGATGTGTTTTTCTTTCTTTAAGTTGGAAGCAGCTCAGAGAGAAAGAGAAAAGATCTACCCAAATGCTTGTTTGTTTTTCTATTGTTCATTTTACCAAATCTTGCCGTGTAAGACAAAGCCGTTTATGAAATGCGCACAGACAACAAGCCTTTGAATGGTTCAAAAACACAAATCAATGGCTTGCTCAAGCTTCAAAATCTAGCGAGGATCTTTCGGTTTAGTTTTGATCTAGTGAGCATTTGTTAGAACTAGATAACGGTCTTTTTTAGCTGAAAAACAATGTTAGAGAGGTGTCCCAGCTCTTTTTCTTACAAATCCACCACAGAATGGAAATATTTGATGTTTTTCCAAGGGCAGAATGATTCAGACTAGTGGCTATTAAATACTGCTGTCATGGATAATGGTATTTGCCCACATTCACTTTGGTGATGTAGCATTTCTGACTCTAAACTGGGTTACCCTCAGAAGAGGCTTAGGATTTTGCCGTTGTGATTGTCAATGGCACCATTGGTCTCATAGGTAATATAGAAAAACACATTTTCTCCTGATATATTGTCAAGATCCAAAGAGAAATGGTTATTTAATGGTCCCACTGGTTTGATTCCTGTCACACTGGCTCTTTTAAGGTCTTCCTCAAGATTGCATTGTTTCTCAGTGTGCCGTTACATGTCCATTTAGCTCATGTGTTATATAGACACATGCTCACACTCTTGTTGTTCTCAGCATTCAGATTAAAAAAAGCTTGTAAGCTGCTTGTTTTATGAGACATTTGAAGCCGTTGACTTTGTAGGATTGTTTTGCAAATGGCATATTAAAAGTTAATAGCCCGTGCTGGTCCTTGTGCGTCTTGAGTATGTTGCAGACGTATCGTGATGATGTGTGGCTTGTTTTCAAGGGCAACCATTTTATATTGGGTTCAGCACAAGGTCTTGTGTTATTAACAGAGTTTTACAGTATCATTGAAGTGGTCTTTCTGAAATGAGCCTGGAAATTAACAGCGCTAGGCTGTGCAACTGAATATCGTTGTATGGTTAGTGCATGCCAAGCTTTATTAAAATGCCAACAAATTTGCATTTTCTTTTGTCACTGAAAATAGATTCTTGCATTATTGGTCAATTGTTTGAGATACTTCCCCTTTGGTGTGTGATTCATTTAATTTGTGGAGAGATGTTAGGCTTTCGGTATGTAGCGTCTTTTTTCTTTTGGCCAGAATGGGCTCTAAGGAGCAGTCGTAGCATGAATATTAATGAATTAAAAATTGAAAGGGCAGGAGGTGAGCATTTTAAGAAATTAGATTTCACCTTGCACAGCAGAACTTTCTCCCTGTAAGATTTAATAATGATTGAAGCATTAAGTCATGCTCATGTCTTCTCTCATTGTCGTCTGGGATACACTAAAAACTCTTGCAAAGGTGCCGCTGTGTCAAAGATATGCTCTGGTAGTTTGACGTATGGGCTTGTATTCAAAGTGGCCAAGGATCATTCCCCCATGTAATTAGGGTGCATGGACGGTTGCATAAATTTGTGTTGAACGTTCTTAATAAATCAAAAGATCTTGTCACCTTTTGCTGGTGACACCGCTTTTTCATTTTTATACATCATCAGAGCAGACAGTGCGAAGGACGAGAAAAGATCCCCACCGTGAGGAGCATTGATATTCAAACCCTTGAGGTTCAATAGCCCACCTTGGAATCGGCCTCACAGCAGGCTTCAGCCTAAAGTTGACAGTATGAAGACCGATAGCATGCCATTTTTATTAAGCGCTCGGTTTCGATTTGCCAACAGCAACTGGATGCCACAACTGATTGTTCTGTGAAGAGAGATGAACGCTGCAAAGCTTGACATGCCCCATTCTCTGCCCGTCAATTCTGAGCCGAGGCTTAGTAACTACATGCTGTCCAGTTTTGCAGACCTCTCCCTAGAATACTGAGGAATGGCTATCATGCGTCTCCTCTGGTGCACGTTGCAGGTGTCTTCATAAGACCTGTGACGTTTCAGCGGCCACACTGTTGTTCCTTGCCTGCGACAGGTAGGCGTATGAAATGAAAAGGTCACCCTCGTATACATAATGTACCGAGCTGTTTCTAGTGACTTGTCACTTGGAAAAGTCATGTTTCTAAATAAACTGCAGAGCTGCAAGTTTATTCAATTGAATTGAAAGGGGACATTAACAAGGCTCTTTCTTACTCTTTTGACAAAAATAAATCCTTTAAATGTAGTAATTAATTTCATATTCAGAAAGTAAAATCACGTTTGCGCTAAAATTCTAAGTAGTTTTATTCAACAGAACTACATTTAAAAAATGTTTAAATTGAGACAAGATTTAAGTCTTCATTAAAATATTCAAGCATTTCATCTTAATTAAACTTGTCATTTATTATGATTTGATTATTTGAATCAATAATACTCTCATCTTTTCGTCATTTTACTTGTATAAAATGTTTTGCTAATTCTCATTTTCGTTAAAGCTGACAATCAAAAAAATTGAGTTGTTAAACGTCTTCATTTGTATTTTTGTCAGCAAAATAAACACTGATGTGCAAATTGACCTTTTTATGCATGTGATGTATATATATTTTTTGTTATATATAGGGAGTTATTATACTTCGAATTGTTTCTCAAAGTCTTGCACTGTAAACTATATATGACGACCAAATAAGAAACTAGTTTGGCTGGACTCACTCAAGACAGGGATTTGGCAGTTCCCTCCACTTGTATATCTCCTTGTTATGGGTTTCTGACTGAGCTTAATTGATTCTGTCTGGTCCAGTCCAAGATGTGTTTTTGGGTTCCAAGGAGGAGCAACTTTAAAATGTGGAAAGCAGTAAATGTTATAAAGGTATTTGCTGACGAGAATCCAGATCGATGTGTCCTCCCTGGTAAGCATTTTCAAGATTAATTGGAAGCTCATAATAAATGCTTCAAACATATACAGCTCTTGACTCCTTGAACCCTGAATGTTGTAGCATTTATCTCGTGCCTGAAAATGGTTGCTTTATTGCTTCTGGCCTGGTTGAAAAGGTTTGTTTTTGAGCGAATGTACGTTGAGTGGTAGCGGAAGTAATGGGCTATAGTTGCAGCATCTGGCTGGTCTTAACTTTAAGTAATCTCAATGTAATTTGCCTTTCAATATATCTGATTGCATTTCAAGAGCACCTCTTCAAGAGGTTTGAGGCAATAATTAGATTTCCTTAAGTTGTGCTCATGGTCTCTTGACTGAGTCGATGAGTGCGATGCAGATCTTTTACCTGTGGCACTGGGAAATAATGGGCAACCGTGATGGAATCCAGATAGGGGTAATTATAGCACGCTTGTGTCATATTTGATTATGAAGACCTAGTGGGTGGCAGTGGCAGGCCTTCTCTGTGCCGCCCCACTGATGTTTAGTTAACTAGTTCTGATGGTATGGTATTTTAAGCAAGAAAATACTTCTCTATTCGGTTGTGTGACTGCTTTTTTCTTAACCTGCTGCTGTGGATTAGCTCTGACTCATTGCATTAGCTCTGCGTGCACCTTGATATCTGGTATTACTTCCCTCTGATGCTTAGATGTGTCAGACATTCTCATGAATAGGGCTGCATAAAGTTACTTCTGGTCAGAACAAGGATAATGAATGTCTTTGTTCGTCACACCCTAGATGGTAATGAACACAAATTCGGTTTGGCTGAACACTGTTTCCTTGGCAACCATGTGAGAGATAAATGGAGCGTTTTGTCATTTAAATCCTGCGTGTCCACATCTAGTGATGGTCATCATCATTAACAATGTAGAAATCAAATGTGATGGCTGGTTCTTTTTTCTTTCTGGTGCTTTTAAGTATATTTAAATGCTCTTTAAATGCAAACTTGGTTATCTTTTCAGCACCTGTTGCCATGCATTGCGTTATTATAAACTACAGCGATAAACATAACATTTAAAAGTCATTCATTACTAATACACATTCCTAGATCTTTTTTTAACCAATGCGTCAACTAATATAGCATCACAGCATGGTTTGCATATGACTATATGTGCAAAACAAATAGTATCAACTAAAAAAACCTGTACATGTGACTTGTTTATCTTTTTGCCTTTGCCGAATAGAGGTTGTGCTCTTGACATGCACAGCTAGTAATTAGCACTACAACATTTGGTATCATGTTAATGTCCAAGGGCAGAAGCACTTAAGCTGAAACTAACGAAAAATGCTTTTATTTTTCGGTAGCTGGTTCATTGAGCCACATTGCGCCTCTTGCTATCATTTCCTTTTTGTTGACTGCTTTGATCAGGGAGTGGATGAGGGATGACTTCCCTTGGTGGCTAATGGAGCTTCGGCCCTTTGCTTTAATATAGTTCATTTTGAGAGTCTTGTTTTGAAGAGAGGTGTCCATTCATCCTCTGTGGTCCCTGAGAGCCCTGAGCTCTAAGGAAATGATGCAGAGAGAAAGAAGACCCTTTTTCGTAGACTTAAAAACAGAGGGAGCAAATTAACGTTTGGAGCGACTGCCGTGGTACAATAAGAAATCCTCTAAAAGTATTAGCCTGTTTTCATCTGGTCTCACAGTTGCCTTTCCTTTTGTGTGTGTTCAGTGACGTCCTGCAGGGTTTAAATGAGCCTTCGTAATTGGCAACACGGTGCAAAGTTGAGATGCACAATATCCTCTCACTTTCTTACGTTCATCTTAGTGTACTTATATCTCGAGTTAAATCACTTCTGTTTTAATTTCCTCAGACGGGGACAGACCTCTGCCACATAGGGCCGCAACCAAATTAAAAAGTGACCTTTGGAGTTAATGGCTTCCTTTCCCAGTGAGTGAAAAGCCTTAGAAAGCCGCTGCATCTGAAGCCTCTGTAGTCACAAAGCCCTTTTCTCTTACACACTCCGTCTGGCCAATAAATGGCTGTCCTCTATAAATCATGTTCAGCTTCAGCCATCCTGCCTCCCCCCACTCCCTAACAACTTTCCGTTTTCTCTGTAGAAAATGCCTATAGGCACAGCATCCGTGAACCAGTGGTCAACAGCTGCCCGGAGGGAGTCGACCAATCGCTTAGTTTACACCTGCAGTAAAATCATTAAAATCAATTCTATCGTCTGGGTTACAAGGCCTTGAGATTTACAAAATATATAAAATCTTTAAACTGCGAGGCAGCAATCATGGATGACACGCAATATCATTGTTGTTCAAGTGTCTGGATATATGAATATTTATAGAAAAAACATTAAAAATGGCTACATAAAAGCTGATATTCACTGTGCCTGATATATTGGACTCAGTAACAGTCGTGGTGGTATTTATGTTTTTGGTCCCCTTCATTCTGCACTGGAAATTGTTTTGTTTCCAGCTTGCCCTGCAGTACTTGTGCAGTGCACAGTATATAACACCGGCGGGTAGCTGTTGTGGCATATGCTTGCTGCCACCCTCACACTTTTGAAACCTCCACAGAGGCTGCAGCTGCAGTCTTATTGAGTAAATCACTGGTTTCTCTCTAGGCTGTATAATATACATATATTTTATTTAATTTATATTTTAGATGTTTGTTTTTTTAATATATCTCTTTTTATCTATTTTTATTTTTTCTTTATTTATTTTTTTGGCAGTTTCTTGTATGGTTCTTTCTCTTCCTGGCCAAAGCTCAGATTTTACAGAATTATTTTCTCAGAATAATACAGTTTTGGATGAAAATCAGTAATGTGGGTTCAGAGTGACTAACTTGCCTTTTCGTTTCATTTATTTTTGGAAGAGTATTTCTAGAGCGTCTGAGACCTCAGTAATTTCCCACTGGTGGTGTCATGCATCAGCATCATTTTACGTTCTCTGCTCACCAAAAAACCCCAGAGGAATGGAGATGGAAAAACCTGTCCAGACGGATGGATATATATATATATTTATTTTATGCCACACTTCACGTGAGAGAAGCAATGGTCACATGTAATTCTCCCACAAAACTTTTGTGCTGCTTTTCTGCCACCGTCCACCAACCTACCACTATTTAGATAGTATTTAAATCAAGAACCAGTGGGCTAGATAATCATTTTCAACCAACGTCAATCATTTTGTTTATAATAGCATTTTTAAGCTGATTTAAACACTGTTCTGCCGTGGGCTAGAGTGGAATCTCGGTCGTGCTGTTGCGTTTGATGCCAGTCATTCAGGCAGGTTGTTATCTCAGTTTAGAAGGGCAGGTGAGTGCCGGGTTATGATAATGTTAATGATATCAGAAACCATTTACTATAGAAGGGCACCTTGCCTGAAGCCCAGACCAAATACCCTGAGTGCACCATCCTTAAAAGCCTTTCAGCCAGCTCTGTATTCAGCACGTTTGATACATGATAGAGTTTCTACAATCCTTTGTGTAGAAGATATTTAAAAGGAAGGCAAGTATGCAGGCAAGTAAGACCTTGGGTACCTAAAGAGCATATTAGACCAAAACGTTTATAAATTGTAACATTTTTATTTAAAAATATACGTCTTAAGGAAAAAAAAAAAGATCTTTTCAGTTGGCCACATCTTTACCCACTATACAGATATGAAATAGTACATATTACAATACAAAAGGAAAAAGCAGGGTTTTGGGGAGAGGAGGGTGAGAAGCATTCATTTTTGCACACAAGTTTTTGGGTGTGATTTGAAAGGGTCTTTTTGGCCAGAGTGAGCAGCAGGACTTTAGCGTATGGCAAGATAACATTCCCCCAAAAAAACAGTTTACAGGAGTGCAAATGGATTCATGTTCAGTGGTTTTTGTGATTGCTTATAAGCTGATAGTTTATACCGATTACAGTGTTTGTCAGTATTTCATTAGAAAGTTGTATATTAAGTTGTAACTTTCCCACCGTATATTCCTAAACTATCAGATCAGGATGCGAGACTTGTCTTTTTTTTGGGGGGGGGGGGCTGATGTTCATGTTTTCTTTAACCATGCAATGTTTTTTTGGGGGGGGGGGGGGGGATGAAACGCAGAAAGCAAAGGTCAGCTTTTCAAATTCAAAACAAAGCAACACCATTGGTAGAGGTTCTTGGCTCAGTAAATGTTAGCTGTAGTTTTCCTCGTTCGGTCCAACAGCATTTGAAAAATGCATTTTGGAATGTTATTTCCCAGCTACACCTCTGGCTGCACAGAAAAGATCAGCTACACAGACTTGCATTCCCTTTCTGCTTATTTTTACCAACATAAAATTGTGTTTTGCAGAGTTGGAGTTAGTGAAAGAATTTTAGCAGCAATTCCTCATTCATTATATTTTACAGCACCCTCTAGAGGACAGTTTTAATCAGTCTCTTCAGGCATGCTTAATTTCAGCATATGATGACTACTCAAGAATTTTTTTTATTATTGCCATTAGGTAGGTGACCAAAAATGGGGCCCCCCTTTTTTTTTTTTTTTTTTTTTTGGTGGGGGGGGATATAGATGCCAATTTCTCAGATTTTGAGCTTTTTGCCCAAAACTTGGATATGACTGCATGTTTCTTTATTTTTAGAACCTTTTTTTTTTTTTAAGCAATGAGGCAATAGCCTTATTGCAGCACATAACTAGTGGTTTAAAAAAAAAAACAAAAAAAAAAAAAGCCGTTCAGGCTTTTTCCTATTCTTGCCCAGGCGGTTGTCAGTCACCATTTTGTCATGCAGTTCTTTTTTCCTCTAATGGTTTCTGTACCCTGATTTAGCCTCACTCGGTGGCTCTTAAGATGCTCGTTGACTTCAATTAGATGCTAACCAGTGTTTGTGTTCCCTGTACCCCCTTGTGCATCCCTGCCCCCAACTCCTGATTGCAACACAAAGAGCTACTGCAGCAGCAGCTTCTTTAGTTTGATGCGGAGTTTGATGCTGATGTCTGTCCTCTCAGTGCTGCATACAAATGTCTCCTGACCCAGCCTCCCGCCGTCTTCTGCATGCTCTCCTGAGAGCTGCGCTACGCTTTACTTCAGCTTTTCTCTCTGTTTCTGTTTCTTTAGTGTCCTTGGTATGAACCTCTGGATATTTCTTGCACAGACAAAAAATAGCCTTTTTTGACTTTATGGACTGAAAGGAGCAAGGCTATGAAGTAATAACTCTAGTCTTTTTTTTTCTTCCCTTTTTAAGTACTGGCTGAGGAGGCTGAAACTTGCAGGGCAGAGGTTTTGGGTGACAGAATATTATATTCATTTTCCCCGGGCTTAATTGAGTCAATGTTGAAGCTGACAGGTATGGATATGCTCTTTGCTGCATTCGAACAGTGCGACGGCAGGCGTACGCATGTATTTTTTGGGAGGCAATTGTCAGTGTTCTCTGCATGCCGCCTTTTTCTAGCTCTTCCTCTCTCCCTAGGAAGTTGTTCTCGCTGGTGTTTGCTTCGTCGTCTAGCATCCTTTGATGGTCTCTACCATTAATTAATGATACAGTGATCTAAGCAGCATTGTTCTATCACAGTGAGGATGTCAGTGTTTGGAGCCATCTTATGTAAGATTATATGCACAATGATAATTGGGCAATTGTCTCTGTTTAACATTTAGTAAATCCTTTGTTAAAACAAGTGCAGAGCCATATTGGACATTAACCTTTTCACACAAAGTGCTAGGCTTTAAGATTTTAAGGAAGCTGACAGAGTTTATTGAATTTAACCAAATGCAGAAACGGGAAGGCAGTTAAGTGTTCTCATTAGTTCAGATTTAAGACTCGATCAAAGTGTAACGATCATTTCTGCCACATGAGGAAGCCAAATAATGTTGAGTGGGTTGAATTCTCTGTTCAAAACTAAATTTCATTATGTGGCTCAATTTGTAACAGTACTTGTTTTCAATTTAGAAAATGTGAGTTTAAAAAATATGCTTTGTGTCCATCTGATGTTTTTTTGGTTTCCTCTCCCCAAAAGTGAATCTGAGTGAGATCTATAGTGTTGCTAACGTGCACCAAAAGTCTTTTTTTTAATCCTTTTAAATTTGCGCTGCTCAGCCTGTGTAACACTATTTTTCCATGAAATAAAATATCACCATTTATCAGAAGATATGTCATTTTATAAACTGTTTTCTGGAGCACAGGGTTCCAGGCGGTTTGGCTATAGATTTCTCATCTCCTCTGTGCTGCAGAATACATAATACACAAACTGGTGATGCGGTGACACATCCAACCTTCCTCTGCTGAGATTGATTGCCCCAGCTAGATATGAACCTTTGCATTTGTATTACAAAAATAAACTTGTGGATTTTTCTATATTTCCTCATTTCAAATTCATCCCAGTCATCTCAAGCTTTCATAGTTTTCCAAAGCTAACAATTTCAAAGAAATACTACTCCATACAAACTGAAAAGGGGAAAAAAAAGTCCAAAAGCAAACCCTGTATCTTTTGAAATGGACAAATGGTTAAAACCAGAAACTGCTGGAATAAATAGTTTATACTTCACACTCTTTGTAAGGCAGTTGCTGACATTTGCACTGCCCGTAGCCATTGATGATCACGAGTGCACCCTCCTCGTGACTGGGCTCGTACTCGTTATAGGGCACCTGTGTGGCCAGGTCTGCCATTGGCTGCCTCTGCTGGGTCCTCATCTGTCGCCGGTTCTGAATGGCCGAGCAATGGCGGATCCGCCTCAGAGTGGGAGGGCAGCATTTTCGTGATATGTACACTACAAAAATGATGAGAAAGAAGGAAAACAACAGAGCCATGGTGCCAATAATGACCCTCTGGGTCAGCACCGTGTTGTCCATCGCCGAGTAGTCCTCTGTAATGTCTGCCCCCTCCACCGTCATGGTTGTTGCGAGGGCAGTGCCTGGGGGTTGGGTGGTGGTGGTAGTAGTGGTGACAATCGTAAAGCTCCCAAAATCCTCTGCATAGAAGTCTTGTGTAGGGGTCTGCATATTTCCGAACGGGGAGCTTGTGATCTCGGGGAGCATGGCCTCTGTGCTGGTACTGGTCAGTACGACCGGGGCCGAGAAATTTTGGCAAAGTTGGAATCCGTAAACGGCATCCAGTATTTCCTCGCCCTGTGCGTACTCAGGACTGTGGCAGAGGATAGAATGCTCCCATCGACCCTTAAAGGTGCTTAACCAAGTGGCCAAATTGCAGATCCGTTTGGTACATTCCCATAGGTTGCTCGACAACCCAATCGCGTTTAGGGACTTCCACATATCCATGGTTTGGGTGTCGAGGCTGGTCAGTTTGTTGTTATCCAGCAGCAGGATCTTGAGGTTGGGCAAAGTCTCAAACACGTCGGGGGTGAGTACACGTATCTCGTTCCCAGTGAGATCCAGTTTCTCCAGAGTTGTCCATTTCCATTCCATGGTGCATGTTAAATTGTTGATCTTGTTCCACTGAAGATAAAGGAACTGGAGGGCGACCAGACGAGGAAAGTGTGCCAAGTTAATCTTGGTCAAGTGATTGTGTTCCAAATGGAGCTCCCGCAGCTTAATTAACCCGGCAAAGCCATTCCGGGCCAGGCTGCGGAGCCGGTTGTTGCTCAGGCCAAGGTATTCCAGGCTCCGGCAGTCCCAGAAGGCCCGCACGGGCGTCGTGCGCAGCGAGTTTGACCGCAGATGTAGGATCTGGAGCTTCCGGGGGGGGTGAAAAAAAAAAAAAAAAAAAAAGCCATGAAAGAGCCATAGCTCCGAGCGTTCATCTGTTGAAGGAGAGATCCAAGATCTGCAGGTTGATGAGGTGGATGAAGGTTGTGTTTGGCAGCTTGGTGATGC